>PVKB01005740.1:0-85796 GCA_004027205.1 Ctenodactylus gundi
GTGCTCACCTCATGGCAGCCAGGAAGCCAAGAGAGAGGGGAGAAGTCAGAGAGCAGAAAAAATATCCACTCTTGCAGACCAAAGCCCCAGTGATTCACCTCCTTGCACCAGGCCCCACCTCTGAGACATGAAAATTGTAGGGGATATTTTAGATCTAAAATATAACAGACAGTTATGTTGATGTTGAGCCAACATTATGAAATGTATTTATACAAAAATAAAAGGTATTGGTCAATCAATCAATGTGACCACTTGCTGCAATCTGTAAACAGAGAGGATTCAGCTGGTATAATGTCACATACAACATCACAGAAAGCATTTCATGCATAGAGAGGTATGCTGTCAATGACAAAATGTACAGTCTAAAAAAGACATAAATTAGTGACATAGTCACTTTTATTGAAGTATATGTGAGTGTGTGTGCTGCACTTTGGCTGCCAGAACTATAAGTTTGCACCTGCTTCACCACAACACGAGTAGTGCCCTGAGTTATATGACCACATAGCCATCATGAATAGATGAAAAAAATAGCATTTTTGATTACAGAGAGCACCTCGAAGATGTGAGGATATAGTGCTACTTTGGATGTCAAATTTACTTTTGTACACCTTAGTCCATGAACAAATGAAGTTCTATAAATTTAATTTTATTTTTAGACAGGGTCTCAGTCTACAATCCAGGCTGGTCCTGAACTCCCTATGAAGCCCAGGCTGGCCTTGGACTAGCCACAATCATCCTGCCTCAGCCTCCTGAGTAATGGAATTATAGGTGTGTGCCACCATTCCCAGCTTATGTGGTGCTGGGGAATCAAACTCAGGGCCTTGAGCTTGATAGGAAAGTACTTTAACCCCTGCACTATTCCTCCACCCCTAGAAATTTAATTTATAATAATATTTGTCAATGTTATTCTGCCCATATTTTCCAAAATATTTGACTTTATGTATCATAGCAAAAACCAGATCCATGTTGCTGTAACTCAACACTGAACAGCCACAACTGAAGGGAAGAAAGACTCATTTTAGCTCATAGTTTCTGCATAGTCCATTCATGGGCAACTGGAAGTTGTAGAAGCACACAGCAAAGTTGGAGGTGGAAGAGCTTTTCATAGCATCACAGGCAGAAAGTCAAGTGCAGGAGGAAAAGCAGAGCTAGAATATATCCTTTGAGATCGTCTCTCCATTATCTTCCCCTTCCAGATCAAGCCTCAGTGCCTGGCCCCTTCTGAGTTAAACCCTAGTGCTCTGTCCCTTCCAAGTCACACACTCAGTAAAGTGTCACATGCCTGTAACCTACTACATGCACCCAATCAACCACATGCCTATAATCCAAAAGCCACCCTACACCTGCAATCCAGCACACACCCACAATCCACCCCCTCCTGACCAGGTGTCAATTACTAAGAGCACATGGTTCCGTAGGTAATCTACAACATCCAAATACATAAGGCTTTTGTGGGGGGGGGGGGGGACATTGCAGATCCAAACCATAACATTCTGGCCCCCAAAAAACTTACGTCAACTTGCTTATGTGAAATGCATTTAGTCCTTCTCTAAGAGTTGCCAAAGTCTTAATAGTACCAGTACTGCTAACAATAAATAAATAAATAAATAAATAAATAAATAAAGCCCAAATCCAGTGTCTCTTCTGAGACTCAAGGCAAAGTTAGCTGAGGGCTCCTGTGAAAATCAAAGAAAAGTTAAACAGTTTCAACATACAATGGCACAGGATAAACATTCCCATCCCAGAAGGGAGAAACAGGACAGTAGAAAGTAATTAGACCAAAACAAGTTCTAAACCCAGCAAAGCAAGGGTTAAATCCTGTTGCTCTGTGTCCAACACTTAAGGAAAACTGTGGCAAGATGGGAGTTGCAAAGGTATTAGGAGGCCTTGCCACCACAGCCTCTATCCTTTCTTCTCTGGACTAGCTCTGCTCACAGTCCGTGGCTTTCCTTAGCCAAAATCCCCATTTCTGGCATCACCAAATTTCTTGAGTCTCCATTGTGCCTTAGGCTTCTCCTTCACAATTTCATGAATTACCTTCCAGGGGCACAATGCCTGGCCTCCAAAGCCTTTCTCTAAAATCTCAATGGAAGCCACCATGACTTCACAGTTTTTTGCATTCTGGCTGCCTGTGAACCCAGCAGCATGTGATGATACAAATATCTGTCACTGGCTTGAGCAGGAGTCTGGCCCCCTTGTGCTATGGCTACAGTAGCCTCTGAGTGTCTGGATTCCTGGACTCTAACTACAGGCTGCTGAACTCTGGCAAACAATTCCCTTTTTATCCCTACAGAGAGCTCTGGAGTGCTCTCCCCAGATCAAGATCTTCCACCATTACACCCTTTAATTGGTAAAGGATGGTATCTTTCTCATTCCTGAGGCATGCCTCTTTATTACAGTCCTGATTCTGAGTACCTGGCTTCTTTTTAATGCTGATCTCTTTAACAACCAATTGCCTTTTTACTGCAAATTGCTGGCTTTTTGCATGTGTTTTCTTTGACATTTTCTCCTGCTTTTCTCCATAGACTTGGCTAAAAGTCACAAACAGTACCTGTGTGAGAACCTGAAGATCAAGATGTTTCAAGATTTCCTTAGTATTAGTTTCAGGCAAAATCTCTGCCTCCTTCCCATCTGAAACATCTTGAGCCCTGCCTTTCCAATCTGCAATTTTATCAGCATTCTGGTCTTCTGAGCTCTGACCAGAATCTCCCACCAAGCTCACAGTATTATAAGATATCTCTAGGCACCATCTTCAAACCTTTCTAAACTCCAGCAAATCAGTATTCTGGATTAAGACCCAGTGGTCCACCACTTTCAGGTCACATATCCAGTAATGTCTGTCATCTACTGCATAGTTCCAATCCACCACACGTCTGAACCATAGTCCACCACACACTTGTAATTCACCACATGCCCACAATCCACTCCCACTATCTAGATCCCATCTCCTAACAGCAGTACAAGCTCATGGTCCATAGGGGCTGGAGACACCTGCTATAATCTCAGTTAAGGGCAGCAATGTAACTTGATTCTGGCTACAGGGATGCTTGCTTGATATCAGGTTTATCCCATTATTCATTTAACAAAAAACAAACAAATAACATAAGGGACTGAATCACAGGAGTTTAACCTCCTCCTTCTATTTAACCACTCAGGTTCCTCCACTTTCTCTATTGTAGGATTTTCAGTCCAATTAAATATGCTGTAAAATCATTTTTGTGAACCGTAACAAAAACTCAAAAAATTAATAATGATAGAAAAAATAAAGTGTGGCACGTAATAAAGGCAAATAATGCTTCATGAAATATTTATTTTGGCCCTGTGTGCGTGTGTGTGTGTGTGTGTGTGTGTGTGTGTGTGTGTGTGTAACATGTAATGATGCAAAATGCATTTATACTTTGTGTCGTAAAAACTGTTCTCCAGTGTCTTTTCCCCAAAAGTTGGCACAAGTGTTGAAAACCACCGCTTTCAAACAAATGTTCAGGCTGTCAAAGATTCCCATTGTTCATCCCCAGAGCCCCTGCTTTCCACACCCACACCCACACCCACACACACTCACACACACACACACACACACACACACACACAATCTCTATCCTCTGACTATGACTTTTTTAAAATACATAAGAATAAGTCTGAGGACAGAGATGATGATAGAGAAAGAGATAAGAGAAGTAATTTTTAAATCAAACAAAAATACCAAAAGAAAAAAACCCTACCAAATTATTATAGTGGTTATCTCTAGATGATGATTCCACAGGCATTTTTAAGCTATGGTTTTCACTTGTTCATAATTATCACCCTTTCTAACAGATGAGAGTTCAAACTCCAAAGTCAGACAAACCTGTATTCAAAACACAAAATGCAAAAGACACACCAAAAACTAAAAACAGAGAAATAGTCCCACTACATATGCAAATAAATGCAATTTTGTATGCTTTTTTTAAAACTGCTAGTTTTTACATGCGATCAGTGTCTCCCACCGACAGCATATGCAGCCCTGAGCTCCCCATGTCACCATCAAGGTGGCCGCAGTCAGCCGAGGCACTCCAGCTGCTCCTGGCCTGTCCACAGAAATCTACTTCTTCATCTTTCCTTTTTGATATTTAATTTTTCAGTGCAATTTAAAATCAGACCTTCAAACATCAAGTTTGATTAAACAGTAAGAGGCAATGTTTCTTTATTCTCTGGTGAATTGTTGATCCTTTAAATATGAAGCTTCCTGACTCATATTCATCACTTCACAATTTTGAGGCTCTCCCACCTACCACCCAGTGGCTCACTCACTAATAATGGCAAGAACATGCAACCAGGGAGCCCTTACTTTTCTCCTTGTGACAACATTGTGAAATGTAAGGAAATTAAGGACCCCAGATGTAGGTGTTAGGACCCCAGTGTGTGCGGAGTTCCAGACAGGTACCAGCCCCAGCCAAGCCATTAACTTGCTGACTTTGAGAATATCACCTCAACTCTCTCATTTTCTTCATCTGTGAAATGAATTACCAGGTTAGTTTCTCTCTAAGCTTTGTTCTAGTTTTAATTTTTTACTATTCCACCCTTTGGCTAATGATCCTCTCAAAGGCCTATAATATGGTACATCAATAACACTAATGAAGTTCTTTGAGACCTATGACTGTTTCAAGTTTTTTCACTATCACTCAAATCTATTTTTAGAACAAGAGTGGCTGCCTGATTTGAATTTTGAGTGTCTCCAACAGAAGGTTTGCTGTACTGGAGGGAGATGAGAAAGGTCCAGTGAGAACAGGATTATACCCTATTCTCTTGGTGTGAAGCTATTCATGTGTAGTGTGTTTCTGTAAGGCAGACGGGAAGTTAAGGAGGAAGACAGGAAGTGCCATTCCATAAAATAATAAATTCTCAGTTGCTAAGAACATCATTACTTTACCACTAGTAATGGTAGCATCAGTTTCAAGAACTGGCCAATTCCAAACAGTCCCATTTCAACAGAATCCCACCTGATAATTTCAATAGTGACTTTATTTCTATTTTTAGTAGTCCCCAAAAGATTCTTAGCCATTCTTGACTCTCAATGCTGTCTGGTATACATCTGCTCCTTCTCCAGCCTTGATCAAATGTAAAGTAAATGATTGTAAGAACTGTAACTTTTGTTTTGATCCAAAAGCGAAGCATATTAAGATTATTTAGAATTCTGAACCTACCTAATGGCAAAAAGTTTTTCTGTAAGACATTTTAATTCTAAACACATTATAGTTCATATGAACAATGAGCACAGTACTTGAAAATATTAAAATAGCTACCATACTTCTGAAGCTCTTACAAATACTAAAAAAAGAAAAGCTATGAGCTATGATAGTAAAATTTTGATTATGATAAAATCTGAGCTGGACCTGGCGTGAAGGCCTATAATCCAGAATTCTGGGAAGCTGAGGCAGAAGAATCTCAAATTCAAGCCCAGCAACTTAGCAACACCTTGTCTCAAGTAAACAATAAAAAGGGGCTGGAGAATGTAGGTCAGTGCAAAGGTCCGGTGTCACTCTCTCCAGTACTAGGAAAAAAAAAAATAATAATCTGAATAACGATGGCTGCTTTCCACTGAATCTTTAACTTGTACTAGCTACTCTACTGTGTGCCTCAGGTCTACTACTTCTTGGTGTCATTGTGTTATATTCTTATTGTCCTTACTTTATAAGTTAGAAAAAGAAGACACGGAGGGGTTAAATTATGTGCCCTAAACCACACCTCTAGAACTAGACACAGCTGCAATTTATATGTAGGTGTGTCTGGCTCTGCATGTCTAAGCTCTTAAGCATTAGGATGCCTTCCACCAGCCGTAGAAACTTGCTGTGAGACAGTCCTGTCTGGGCTGCAATAGTTTAAGCTCTTGAGGCATGAGGATAGACAGAGCTGTCTCATAGAAAACCTCTAAAGCTTGTGGAAGAGATCGTCTAATCCAGCCTAACTCTCCAAGAGATTAACTGTGTCCAGACTCACCCAGCTACTTAGTGGCAGGCTAGGGCCAGACGCTGGAGACTCTGGCAGATTACTACAACAAACAAGAGTCAAGGTTTGATTAGCAGCAGAATATGCCAGGCACTGACCCGTCCACACCTGTTGTTGTGATCTCGTTAGTCCTGTGTGCAGCTGCAGGTCCTGTTTTCATCTCTGCTTTCGGAAAGAGGAAACTGAGGCACAGTAAGCCGAGACAAAATTCCACAGCTAATAACCCAGGATTAAACCTTGCAGGTCAGACTCCGAAGCGCACGTTTACGGCCACCTCCTCTGCAAGCTGCACAGCGCATCGCTGGGTTGGGTCCTGGCGCTCTTCTCTCTTTCCTCACGCTGTGAGCTCACTGGCTTTCTGTGGTTTGGCACTCACCGCCAACTGTCCTCTGAGCCACTTCCTGAGGGACCGTCCCGAATGCCTTTGCCACTGAAGCATTTCCTGAAACTACCTTGACGTCAACGCAGCAGAACAGAGGAGCAATCATCCCCCAACTTCCCCATGTGTGTTAAGCTTGGAAAATACTCCCCAAGGATGATATAAATGATAGGAACGCTTTCCTGACTCTTGGTGCATGTTGCCAAGCTGTCTGCAAAAAGATTGTGAAAATATATAGTCAACAAAAAAGTATGAGACTATCATAGCACTGGTAGCATATTTTTCAATACACTCTTTCTCCTAGCAACTTATAAAATATTCCCCTAGTTTATAAGGGAATTAGAATTTTCAGGTATTTAGGCAGTTGTATTTCTTCTTTTGTAAGGTTATCTGTTTGTATATTCTTTCCAATATAATTGCCTGCTTCCTGCATATTCTAAAATTTATTATGGTATAATATACATTTAATCTTTAAACTTCATGTATGATTTCTTTTTTAACCTCTAATTTTGTTTTTTATGCAGTAATTAGAATGGCCAAAATGTTAGTGGCTTCATTGTCTTTCTTTCTCCTTTCCATAAGAACATTGCATTATGATCGATAGCAATTTCATTATTTTAAAATATTTATATAGGAAAAATACTTTCATTTTTTTTAGTATTGAATTTCAAAAGCCTTTAAGGTTGCTTGTTTTCTGATTATATTTTTATGAGTCCTGTATATTTTAATTAAAGTGTCCCTCTCAATTCTATAAGAAATAAACATTCTTTGGAAAGTAGTTTTAGTGTCTTAAGTTATCAAGATATTTAAAGTTCATATTATTTGTTTCTCCCTTTATTGTGTCGTAATAAGATGATATTCTAACACCGTATATACTCTATAATGCAACACATTACAACTTACTGTCTTACATGTCAGTAAATGGGCTACTCTGAACACATCTTACATATAATCATGAAATATATGTTCTTCCTGTTGACAATACAAAATTTAATATATCTTGGGCTGGGGGTGGAGCTGAATGATTAGAGTGCTTGCCTAGAAAGTGCAAGGCTGAGGGTTCGATCCCCCAGTGCCACTTACTCCTGGGGCATGGTGGCTCCTACTTGTATTTCCAGAACTCAGGAAGTTGAGGCAGGAGGATTGCCATGAGTTCTAGGACAGTCTGGGTTATAGAATGAGACCATGTCTTAAAAATGAGTGATTAATTAATATATCTTAGTATTACTTTATAATTGTTCAATTTGTTTGTGTTTTTATCTTCCAGAATGACTTAAAATTAAAATGCCCTATTCCTATTATGTTTATACTATTTTTCTGCTTATGTTTCCATATAAGACAAAAATTTTGAGGCTATTAAACTGGGATCATATAGTGTCAGAACTCTAGCTTTTTACTAGCTATTCTAATTTTGTCGATATAAAATAATTCTCTTAAATTTCAGGTATTTTGTTAGTTTCAGTTTATTATTTATATTAATTTCTAGCTCTTTACAGTACACTGGCATATTATAACTTTTTTGTTTATATTTTACTTTCATTTTGATTTTACTTTTTCCTTAAATATAAAATGTTTTTATCATAGACTTATTAGTAAATATATATTTAGTATCATGGTGGTATAATTCTTAGAATCTTTCGCTTCATTTTTAGCTTTTATTGGTGTATTTTATTATCCAGTAATTTGTTTTGGATACCTATCTTATTTATAACTTAATAGTTTTCAAAAGTATAAGCATAATGTTTTCAAATTTTCTTATAGTTTCATAAAATATGATGGAATATTGTTAACCTGTGTTTAATTCCCTTTGAAAGATAAAATTCTTCATTCTATTATAATGTTCTAGAAATTAGAGTTTAGGGTTACATTTTTATCATGATATTTAATATCATTATATATTGAATTATTATTTGAGAAAAAAGAATAATGAAGAAAGCCTAGAAAATAGAAGGCAGGGAAAGTAATCTTGCCTTGGTGAATTTTACATCTATGAAGCCTCATAGCATTAACTTCTTTTATTTTTTTTTTTCTCTATGGTACTGGGGATTAAACCCAGAGCCACATTCCCTCTGAGCCATCTCCTCACCCTCTTCCACTAGTTACTAATTATTAATTTATTTATTTTGAAACAGTTTAGGTAATCCTAGCGCTCTGGGAATCCAAGACAAAAGAATCTTATATTTTAGCCCAACCTGGGGAAACTTAGGAACGTAGTGAAATCTTGTCTCAAAATTAAAATAGTACTAATTTTTAAAAGCTCAGGATGTAACTCATTGTGAAGATGGTAGGCTCAATCCATGTACTTCAGAAAAAGAAAGAAAGAAAGAAAAAAGGAGAAAGAGATAATAAATGTTGAACAGATGATAAATAGCTTAAATTGTTTATACACGCATCAAAGTAAATGATCTTCAAAATAATTGTGGTGAGCAAAAAAATCTGTATACAAGTGAGGATATTACGTGATGTCATGTATGCAAAATTCTGAAAAATACAAGCCAATCTATGTGATTGAAATAATCTCATTATTGGAATGGGAAAAGCAGAGAACAGGAGGAATCACCAAGAAGCACAAGGAAATGTTTTAGTATCATAATACGCCTGTTTTAGTTATTCCTAGCTTGAACACAATATCCCACATAGCCACAACTGAAGGGAGGAAGGGTTTAAATTGCTCACACTTTCAGGTGGTCTAGTCCATTCGTGGGCAGTTGGCAATGGCAGGTTGTGGCTGGTGGACAACAGCTGCTCATAGCAGCATTACAAGAAACAGGAACAAGACTTCGGAAAGAAGCAGGGACAAAAGTATCAGAATCTCACTCTCAGTCATCCACCACATGCCCAGGGATCACCACACTCTACTGGGCTCAGCACCACTTGAAATCCATGGATAATCTACATCGTTCAAATACATGATGACTCTCAGGGATATTTCTGATCCAAACCATAACAATGTCCAAATTTGATTCTGGAAATAGTTTTAAATTTTATGCTTTAAATATGTCTAGTTTATTATGTGGGGGTTATACCAATAAAGCTAATATGAAATTAATTTCTTCTGTCGTTAGTACTTTTTTTGGGAAGCCACTGAAAAATTTAAAATTACATGAGTAGCTCAAGTTACATTGCTATTGGACAGTCCTCATCTACTGTATATTTAACTACCATTTGCCAAGAAATATGGGGTATAAAGAACTGTACTAAGCAACATCCCCAGCAACCAGTCAACAAAACCCAGAAAAAAGGACACTATCATACAAAAGACCAGGTTTATTTAACAAGTTTATGACCAGAGCCTCCATGATAAAAAAAAAAAGACTTCCAAAGGGCAACCCACATTTCCTGGTCCTCCTTCTGGCTAGCAGAAGCTCTCCCTTTATATTTTTCTCCTTCTGTAAGTTTCCCAATAAAGTGTCCGCTTCACAACCTGAAATAAAAAACTTAAGAAAATTAGCAACGATTGACTTTTTTAAGCCTGATTTGAACCGTCTCACAAAATGGGAATTTAGATCCCTGACTCTATGTTTCTGACACCATGAAGAATCCCTTTCACTTGTGTTGGATGTGGTAGTTGGTACAGACTCTCCCCTGTGCTCACCTGAGAGAGCAGCTCTGCTCAGATATGAGAGATGTAGTGGATCTACTTTTAAAATCATCCCAACTCTCTGACACTCTATCCTCCAGAGATGTGCATGGGCTGCCCCTGCAAGAGCTGGAGAAAAAAACAAAAACAAAAACAAAAACAAAAAAAAATACTCTCAGCCACAGGAATCCTCAGAGAATTCAAGCGCAAATGGCCAGGTAGTGACGATGGAAAAATGACTAGGAATTAGACAAACGTTACACCTGGGTCCAGTAACAACACCCTGGTCATTTCCCACTTGGTTTTTCTCTGCTTCTTCATCCACAGCCCCTCCTCTCCCCTCCCCCTGCATCTTTTTCTCTGTGATCTGTGGACATTAAGCTTTGCTCTCCTTCCCTGAAACCACCATCAATTTTCCTCGCATTAGTCTTACCTCAGTCCTTGTATAATAAAACTTAGATAATCAATTTCTCCCATCTCAGAACAAGCCATAAACTCAGAAGCTATTCTGTAGGCATTCTTCTTTCTCTGTGACATAAGAAATATAAAGAGAGATTAAATTTTTCTTTAATGAAAAATATGAGATTATAAGAAACAACTATGAATCTCTGAGTTGTCCTTCATCTCTACTGGAAAACAAATGGACCTGGGTCTGCTCCCTTATTGATTCAAACCCTTTAAATGTTTTAAAGCACAATGCTGCTCCAAGTAGGGTCTGCAGACAATACCAGAAACAGACAGTATTCATTTAGATAATTGCACAGCCATTGGGCCATTTAATTTTATGTCTTTAAAATCAAAAAATACAATGCATCTTCTATTTTATGTTTTGTTTTTACATTTTCCCAGTAATTTATTATATCAGTATGTTATTTTTATTATATCAGCATGTTAAAGACTAGGACTTTAAAGAAATAAAACTGTTGTAAAAATAGCAAATATTTTAAGCCTAGTGGATGGGGTTTGTTAAAAATCTCTTTGAGGAGATCACCAACCTCTGAAACAAGTGCATGTTAAGTTGCAGACTCCTGGACCCCACCAGAACCTGCTGAGAATGAGATTTGGGAATCGGCTAGTGTGTGTTCTGTGTGTGTGTGTGTGTGTGTGTGTGTGTGTGTGTGTGTGTGTGTGTTGGTTCTGGAGATTGAACCTAGTGATCTTGTGATCTTCAGCTTCCCAGAGTGCTAGGATTACAGGTGTGCACCACCATGCTCAGCTAATAATCTGCTTTTTTTTTTACTTATTAAGTTGCTAAATAAAAAAGGCATGTATTTATAATATATATCATATTGTTTTGAAATATATTGTAGAATGGCTAACTTGAGCTAATATGTACTTTATCTCACATACTGTTTTTGTGTGTGATGAGAACACTTAAAATCTATTCCAATAACCACATTTTCAGAAACATAATATGTTGTTAGTAAGTAATCATAGTTTTAAAATAGATTTATGGAATTTATTCCTCCCATCTCATTATAATTCTGTGCTCTTTAACCAACATCTCACTAAACTCCTCGTACCCTTCTACCTGCTCCTTCTATAAAGTCAAATTCTTTGGTTTCCTTATGTAAGTCAGATCACGTGATAGTTGCTGTTTTGCAGGGGATTTATTTCACTTAACATAATATCCTCATGGTTCACCCATGCTGTCACAAATAGGAAGATTTTTATCTTCTGTTATTAAATATATTTATCTTATAAATGTATATATCACATTTTCTTTAACCATGCATACGGTGATAAATACTTAGGTTGGTAAAATCTTGGCTACTGTTAATAACACCGTAGTGAACGTAGGAATGTAGATGCTGCCTTGACATATCGGTTTCATTTCCTTTGGATATCATATGAGTTACTTTCCTGTAGCTTGGGCACAATACCAGATAACCACAACTTTAAGGAGGAGAGGTGTATTTTGGCTCGTGGTTTTATTGAATCCCATCCTTGATTGTCTGGATCCAGAGCAAAAATAGTTTGATGACAGGACATAGCAGAGAAAACCTGCAGAATTCAGAGCAGGGAATGGAAACAGGAGGAGAGCTGGGGGCAAGAATGGAGACTCCCAGGGCCCACTCCCAGTGAGCCACCTCTTCTGACCAGAACCCACTTCTATACATGTGAGTCTCTGGACACCATTTTGGATCTGAATCAAATAGAGTTATACCCAATGGTGGAATTTCTAGATTACATGGTAGTTCTACTTTTAATACCTTGAGAAAACCCCAAACTGCTTTCCAAATAGCTGTACTAACTTACATTCCCATCAGCAGTATGCTAGTGCTTCTTCTCCTCACCTTCTGCACCATGTTATCGTCCACATTTTTGACAAGAAGCCTTCTAACCCATTGTGATTTTAATTTACATTTCTCTGATGGTTGTGATATTGATTGTTTTTCCATGTATCTATTAGATATTTGTATGTCTTCCATTGAGAAATTTCTACTCAGGTCCCATGCCCATTTTAAACCTGGTTATTAAGGGTTTTTTTTCTTCGTTTTGTTTTGTCTGTCTTTTTATCATCAACTAAGCGTTCCTAGTCAAAAACCCCACATCTGCAATACTCCAATATCCAA
This sequence comes from Ctenodactylus gundi, assembly GCA_004027205.1. Lineage (NCBI taxonomy): Eukaryota > Metazoa > Chordata > Mammalia > Rodentia > Ctenodactylidae > Ctenodactylus > Ctenodactylus gundi. The sequence continues at coordinate 12,518 of PVKB01005740.1, forward strand.
AACCTGGTGAGAACTGACTTGGTGCCACAAATGAAAATTTTAACAGCTAACCTCACATGTTAAGTCATAGTTAAAATTCAGAATTCCTACTTATGTTCTATAAAATGACCCGTAAGGTAGGTATGTGTATGCTACATATGAGACACGAATGAATTTCATGTTTACGCTTGGGGTCCAGCCTCCTCCAGACAGCTCATGGATATAAGCAAATATTCCCAAATATAAAATTTCAAGCATTGCAGATAAGGGGCAATCAACTTAGATTGAGCTGTTAAGAGTTTCACATATATTCTATGTAACAACCCTTTTCAAGTACATGGTTTGTACATATTTTCCGTGTGGTTGGAACTTCATCTGTGTTGGTTGCTTCCTTGGCTGTGTAGAAACTTCTCAGTTTGAAGTGAGAATCTGAATTTCTAACAAGATTCTTAGGTCGCTATTGTGCACAGTGACATCTGACAACCACTATTCTATGCCACACATGCTGATAAAACTTTCTACAGTGACAGAAATGTGACATTACCTGCACTGTCTGCTATGGTAGCTCCTTGGCTCATACGGCCATCAAACATTTGAAATTCAGATAGTATGACAGAGGGAACATAATTTTAAATTTCAATGAATTTTAATCAAAAATAATCATTCATGATTAATAGTTACTGTCCTAGGAAATAGAGCTCTGGAGCCTCACTTTTTTCTAACACCAAAAGATTCTAAAGTAGTGGAGGATGGAAGGGCTGGAGAAACTACTGGATACGGGCATTTTAGGTCTTGGTAGCTAAAGATAATTATTCCGGCTTCATTTGAATTTCTTATCAGGTCTAATCAAGAAGTTACAGATGCACCTTAATTCCAAATGGGGTTATGTCACTTACAATAGGGTTATGTTCCAATAAACCCGTAAATTTGAAAATATTGCAAGCTGTAAGTGTTTTAGCACCCCTATTCTGCTGAACATCACACTTGGCCTACCACACCTATAACACTTACATTGGCCTACAGGTGGGCATTGTGCTAAAATGTCACTAGCCTGGGACAACATCAAAATTCAAAATACTCTTTCACTGAGTACATATTGCCTTTATATCATAATAAAATGGGGAAATCATAAGTTGAATAATCAGTAGTATCTATATATCCCTTCACATGAAAAAAACTGTCTAAGGCCCTTCCGTGAGATTGCCCAGGTCTTTTGATCCTGGAGCTGAAGTGGGCATTGACTGATTCATACAAAGAAGCAATTTCTAGCTATTTGCTTGCTTCTGTGAATGGGAGCTCGCTTTGTACACAGTAATGTTTCATTTATTGCTAAGTCAATAGAAACTATGAAATAAGTGGCAGCCTAAATCATAAATTCATTGTAAGATTGTGAAGTGTTTGATTAACTTGTGACTCAGTATTTTGGAGAAACTTTAGGCTGGGACTCCAAGGCAAACGTGGCTCCAAAGAAGAAAAGGTGCAGAAAATCCATCGAGTTGCTGCTTAAACAATGGTTTGGAAAGCCAGGTGTCAGTATATATAAATTATTTCTGTAACTATGTGGGTGGGTGACAGGCAGAGTCTAATGTAGATAAAGTCAAACCCTATGCATTTCTAAACACTTAAATTGGGATATGAAATAGAAGACAGTGAAAATAAGTCCTTACCATCCATTGCATGCTACAAAGATTAAACAACTATGTGTTCCCGTTAGTCAACTTGCTGTTACTGTGACAGAACATCTGACTCATGGTTTCTGCCCATGCTTGCTTGGCCCTGTTGCCTTTGGACCTTTGGTAAGGAAAGGGCTACGTGATGGAGGAAGCTGCTCAACTCCTGGTGGCCAGGAAGCAAAGAGAGGGAAGGAGAGCCAAGGACCCAACACCCCCTTTCAGGACACACCCTCTTTCAGCTAACTTACTTTTTTTTTAACTAGGGCCTACCTCTTAAAAGATCTATGGTCTTCCAATAGTACCAGAAGCTGATAACCAAACTTTTTACACATGAACATTTGGGGGTGTGGGTGATACCCAAACTACAATGATATTCTTCAAGCCCTTTTTCGTATTTAAAAATCAATGTTTTGGTAGGGAATCATCAAGCTGGCTGCCTTTTACACAGCTATCTCTACTTCTCTAAGACACTGGAGCAATATGCTTTGGCCACTCAGAGGAGTTTTGATTGGACACTACCAGTTGCAGGTAGCCAGCCTCTTCATGACGCAGGAGCATCTATATTCTTCTAGATTTCTTATACAAAAGGAACTAAGATCCCTTTTCCTTAAATAAGTCTCCGTGATCGTATTGATGTTGCCTAGGGATGCCAATAGACTCTGGTCACCACCACCTATCCCAGAAAGGCTCTCAACTTGAAATTTTGAAATACAGTCATCAAGTTAAGCAGTCGGTAATATCATTTGGGAAAGAGCTCATCTGAATAATATCTTCAACTTCTATTCCATATGTTTTCTTTTTTAAAAATTTAGTTTACCCAGAGCTTTTGAAATGGTGCTTAAAATTGTGTGGCTAATAAAATAAAAACCAGCAAGCTTTGATTAGGTTAGGATGTCAAAGTCCATCTTCGGGGCATTAAGAGCCCAGACAAGGACAGGCTGGTCCTCTGCCTTTGTTTTTGCCATGCACCTTCTATACTACATTTATTGATGGAAAAACATGTATTCTTTCAAACAGAGTTGAGCAAGGAAGCCTTGAAAGGCCTCTTGAAAGAATAGCTTCCATCTACCTAACAATAAGTTGGCTGACCTCAGCTTCCCTAAATTGCATATGATAATTATTTTGAAAATCAACATCCTATTTGAAATGAAAAAGCCAAGTAAGAAGAGAAGTAGTGAAGGCCTACCATGGTTACATCTGTCATGAGACATGGCTGGAATGTGGTGGTCCCAGGGGACATCACTAAGATGAACCAGTCAGAAAAGAGAGCTGTCTGTTTCATTATACTTTGTCAGAGCCAATGAACAGGGACTGACAGAAATCTCCTCTCAAAAATTTCTCTGTATGCTACTGGGTTTTTTTAATTCTACATAGTGGGTTCTGGAGGCAATATTGCTATGGATGTTCTCTTTTGAAAAATGATACTACCTCGAAATTTTACATTTTTATGCTAATTCCCTTCCTTAAGCTTTTCCCAAATCCTCATTTCGCGCTATCAGGTTTGTACTGAATTCAACCAAAATAAAAGTAAATAACTTGAAAAACAAACTCTCAAAATTTCTTGCATCTTCTGTTTCATTGCCCAAATGGTCAGTGTTTCAAACGTGGTGTGCTTTCACCTCAGACACTGGACGCGTGACTACCGCATTCCATTTTATAGAATGAGCTGCAGTTTACACAGAATCTGTCCTGTTGAAATAAAGGTGATCTGTGTTTTTTCCTTTGATTCAAATAACACCAATTTCTTTCCTTAATAAGTATATTATTTCCTTTTTCAATATTTTTTCACTACATTGGAGAAAATCCTAGTTTTAAAAATGAGTTGAGCCTGCTCCGTTCAGGCTGAGGTGTTAGCCAGGAGGCTCTGCTTCCTCTGTTGAGGTTTTCTTCATGTTTTTAAGTCTGAAGCTCTAGAGAGAAGACAGTGGAGTCCATGAAAGTCATCACAGTGGGACCATGGCGAAGACATGGTAGAAATAAAATAAGAGCAAACTCAAGTGGTATGATGAAGCCTTGGTGGTGGCTCCTTAAAAGACCCCCTGTCAGGGTCCCAGCAAACATGGTGGGCTTCCTTTGGTTGCTGCCTCAACTACATGATCACAGTTGTCGATAATCAGGGACACTTTCATCACCTGTCTTGTTGTGCCAAAAATGGAAGGGTTTTAGTGTATTTTGACTCAATGGTACACTGGAAAGAAAAGAACCTAGGGATAGAATCTGGAAGATACACATTTCTCAAATTAAGCATAAAGATTGAGAAAAATGTGTTTTCAACCAAGTCAACAAAGGATCTGAGGATATGAAAAGGAATTTTAAAAAAATGGTAGAGTAGGAGAGTTCCTGGGCTATTGGTCTTGGGACTATTTCAACTTTTAGATATCAATGTCCATATCAATAAAACAAATGGAAAATTTACAAAATTTCCTGCCAATAATTGTTCCCAAAGACCAGTTTTATTCTGCATGTTTCTTGAAGAATATTTCTTTGAAAATTTTTTCTATCACTAAACTGCTTACTAGACAACAATTAAATTTTTTGTTCGTATTCAAATACACATGCACGCACACACACACACACACACACACACACACACACACACACACACACATTCTGCTAATCAGATCTTCCAAGGAACAAGAGGTAAACAGGGTTACTGCACTGAGCTGGTAAAAAAATTTCAGTTAGTTTGCATAATTTTATCACAGGAATATGGGAATATGTATGGTTTCTGTTAAATTATTAGAAAAACTAAAATTATCCTATGGACCTTTATTATCATCTGGGCCAATCTCAAGGTTGTGCTAATGTTGGGATAACCAATTGTCATATTTCACCCCCACTGGTGATTTATGAGTTTCTGATCCTCCCATTCTTATCAACTTGGACAAGTTAAACAAATAGATTTAAGAAAATATAAGAATAGGGAGAGGCTGTTAAGAACTTTCCCCTTTTCAAATGACCAGGATCATGATATTTATTATCAAATATAAGCAATTATTTATAGTTATAGATATCTCAATGCCTAAAATAAAGTTTCAGTGTTAATGATTTTCTTCATAGTTTTAATAAGTTCTATTGCATCTATTTTCTTTCTAAATCAAAGAGTAGCTCAGGGAGAAAGTTTAGCTCATGTGTTGCCACTTGTGGTTAATCCTTGATACCATATCCCATCAAAAAATGTCAAGAATGTACTCAGGTAAGATGCAGAACCAAGCTCTTTTCGATGTGAACTATAAGATGTAACTCTTGCATGCTGGATGTTTATAAGCCATGAAAACCAGAATGTTCTTTTTGGATCATGTCCCTGGCCCACTTCATCTCATCCTTAGTTGTTCCAGTACTAAAGAGGGCATCCAAACATAGTTTGTCAACTAAAGCTCTATAATCTGACTTTAATCTGAAAGCTGTGACCACACACACACACACACACACACACACACACACAAGCATATACACACAGCACCACTACCAACACAATGAGGCCTATTGCCCCATCTTCTTAGCAAACTCAACCACGAGTATATTGGCAAGTCATTTGGATGCTATGGAAAATTTCGCAAAGAAGTGGGAAGGCCTTCAGAAACAAGCTGTTAACAAAATGCTCCACTAGCCCCTTCTGTGCTTCCTCTGAATGCGTCTTCTCCAAGTTCTGTCACGCATCTCTCTGCTGTCTCCCTCTCCCCACCCATCATCCCAGACAGAACCCATTCTATTGGTATGAGCTCCAGCTCTTTCCACTTGGAAAATATAAACAATCTCATAATTTGGGGCCATAGTCCTGTAGAAATTGCTTGAACTTCCATGTATTACATAAGCATGTTTCTATGTTTTTGTCCTGGATGGAGAATGAGGGGAAGAGTTTGTCTTCCTTATAAAATTTTCACCCAACAAAAAGATTTTTTTATAGGGAAAACAGGTCAATGTTGTCCATCCTAGAAAATAAGTTTTTGTTCCTCACTTTTGGACTTGAGAAAAGAATAAGCACCAAATTTGTGTGGATGTGAAAATGTTATTAAATAAACTCTAAGGAAGGGCCAACCAAGGTCAAGATTAAGGGCACAGAAAGGGGCTTTCCTTCCCTGGAGCTCAACCCCTAAACTTGGCTTTCGAAATCAGGAACCCAGCCTTTCCAGTTTGCCAGGAATTCCTCTCTGCATACTGTTCACACATCTTAGCTGTGCCCTGCTTGCACCTGTATTTTCCATGATTTGCTGGTAGTAGGAACCATGCAGCTTAGAGTAGAAAAGAGCCTAGCCTACTTAGAACATGTGACTATTTGTCCTCTGGACTTCTTGATCTGATCTTCCCTCTTTTCATGACACGGAACCAGGAAGTTACACCATTATTATATGTAACTCCCCCTCTCCCCGCCTTTTACCAAGTATACTTACCGCCACAGTCCAATCATGGCTGTTTCCATTTAAAGCTCTGTCAGGAGAGAGAGAGTTAATCTACTATATACATCACACTGAGGACTGTGGCTATATTTTGCAAGATTGTCCTCAGTATAACTACATTTCTTTGTTGAGTACTAGTATCTTCAAAGATTATGTAACAGCACATTAATTGAAGCATCATTTTATAATATTTGGCTAGATTTTGATTTGTGTTATGAAGGTTAAGCTTAATTATCAGTTTGATCGACTTGGAGAGGCATACTTCTGGGTGTGTCTAAGTGGATCATGAAGGTATGACCCTAGGGATTACACATGGCCCTGGCCCCTCCTGCCCTGGCATTGCATCCTGCACTGTTTTCAAGCTGCTATGAACTAAGCATCTTTGTTCTATGATGATGTTTCCATGATTTTTTTGAGATAGACAACCATGAACTGAATTGACAGAAATAATAAGCCAATCAAACCTCTCCTTCTTAAGCTGTGAGAATCAAATATTATGTCTCAAGGTTGGGAACACTGGCAAATGTAGGTGCATCCATACGAGAGAAGGTCATCTTGCTGTAACTGTGGGTGACGCTCACTCTTGGGTGGAGAATTTTCCATTTAGACCTGGCCTGTGGGCCATGGGAGACCAGAAGGCAGAGCCCACAATGGGCTCCTAGCCTTAGGCCCAAGGAAGGCTGTCTCTGGCACAAAGAGAAGGCAAGTTGATATATTCTGCCATAGGGACACAGTCTCATTTGGGAGCCCCAGAAAGACACTGTCGTCACCAATGCCATTAGACGTCTTTGCAAACAAGCACCCCACAGAAAAAGCTTGCTTTTATTCTAAATCGTGTGAATTCATATTCCAGCACCTGGAACCTCCCAGCAGCTCTGCCATCTCATCCACTGGGAACTACTGCTAAATCCCAGACAGTATAGAGCAATTCTCCAACATGTCTGGAAGCTTAGCGCTCCATGTATACTTCACACAGCTGCTTCCTTGGCATCCAAGCGAAGCTGGCTCCTCTTTTTTTATGCTATCAAGATGTTCCTCGTTTCTGATAATGACTACTACTAATAATATTTACATGAGCAAACCCTTCATTGTGCCAAAAGATCTCAAAGTATTTTAGAAGCAGCCCACAACACATTCAGGGCCAGATGCAGTGTAATGGAATATCCAGCATTTTCTCTGTGAGTAGCCAACTGATACCTGGTAGAAAGTGTGGCAGAAGGGACACTTTCCGTCCATAGGACAGTGTGGGTGGACCAGCTGCCAGATGGAAAGGGGTGTGTGATAACACTCGAGGAGGTGTGCACTAATTAAAGCATGCAAATTAAAGCTGTGGTGTTCTAGTGCAACTCTCACAATAAAGCTCGTGGTGGCTTGTGGGTGTCCTTTGCTGCCAAGTTTTTCTCTGCCATCTTTTGCGGAGTTAAATCCTGATGTTTCTTTTGAGGAATGGCCGCCAGCTTATTGGCCATGGAATGCAGTGGCTATTCAAAGTGCTTCATGCTTTCTATACCACAGAATTGTCAGTGACTCGATACAGGTCAGTGTCTGGGTTCCTTCCTGGAACTGAAATCATGTCAGAATAGAGAAGATCAGGAGGTTCGTTAACACTGATAAATCTCAGAATCAAAGCTTGAAAGTACTCAAGTAATTTCTATTAGCAAGGATCTCACAAGCTGTTTTATTTGTCTAGTTCTTTAGTTGATGATGTGAATTTATTTTAATTTGCTTTGTGGTTGTTATCCCTTAATCTTGTGTGCTCAACACAGCTTCCCTATAGGGTGTGTGTGTGTGTGTGTGTGTGTGTGTGTGTGTGTACTTGTATACACATGTATGTGCAAGTCTGTGTGTGTATTTATCTTAACCAGAGAACATTTTTGTTGTGCACATTAAAAAGTACTAACTGATATAAGAAAGTGAAGTGCGCTGAACACTTGGGCTTCTTTTAGTCCTATACATCCTAAGCTGTCTTGATACAATGCAGTGTGCAGATGAAAGTAGGGATGAATGTAGAGGAGGTGAAAGAGGCGAAAAACAGTGCCATATCAGAAGCGGAGGGTTACATGCATTCGGAGACTGCATTCTGCTGAACTTGGCTCCCAAGCAAGCATTTTTTTTTTTTTCATTTTTTGAGACAGGGTCCTGAAGTGACTAGTCTTGAACTTACTATGGAGCCCAGGCTGGCTTCAAATACCCAGCAATCCTCCTATCTTTGCCTCCTGAGTGCTGGGATTATAGGTAGGCACCACCACATCTAGTTTATGTGATGCTGGAGAATCAAACTCAGGTCTTTGGGCTTGCTAGGCAAGCACTTTAATCTCTGAGCCATTACCCCAGTCCTAAATAAGCAATTTTTTTTACAAAAAAAGGAGATTCTTCCTTGAGCTTTCTTCTTTTTTAGGCACATCCTAAACCAAAGGAAAGATCAGAAGCTATTAATAAATGTTATGGCTTATTTGGAGTACAGAGGAGCTGCAACTCAATGCTTAATCCACTCAGGCCTCAGACCCCAGGAGGAAAAGAGCTGAAGCGTCCGGTACAGTGCCAGTGTCCATGGATGCTGGACACGGTCCTACACGATCCATTCATGCCCACACATGGCGCAGTGGGCCGCCACGAAGGTGGGCTATGGCTGCACTCATCACCCACTGCAGGACAAAGCCCGAAGAGGCAGGCCCTATCCTAATGAGAGTTAGTATTCCATGTGCACACACAGTAGACTCCATAAAACACAAGATTCTAGTGCTAGAAGCGATTGGTGTTACTAAAAGCAATCTTTCACATTTCAAACAAGGAATTTTTGTTTCTTTGTGAAAGAAAATGTATGGAGGTGGAACTGAAGGATTGTTTCATTAAAAATAAGCATCTTCGTTGCTACCATTAGATAGTCTTTCATGCAGATTGATTCAGAAAAAAAATGAGATGTTTAGCCCAGATTTTAAAGTTTGCTCTGGGTGTGGTCTGTGTTTGTAATAGACTAGTCATAACAACACATTCTGGCTTATGGATAAGATCAGTGAGCAACAGATAGTGGAAATGTATTGATGGGGCAGCTGGGAAAAAATCTCACAGATTGCGTAACTCAAACAGAATGTTTTTTCTCACGGTTTTGAAGCTGTAACTTCAAGGTCAAGGTGGTTCCCCCAGAGACTCCCCATCTGGCTCACAGGTGGCTACTTTTCCATTGTGTCCCAAGTAATCTTTTCTCTGCACACGCACATTCTTGGTTCCTTCCTATGTTCTACTCTCCAAAATCTTTTTATTTTTAAAATGTGTTCATTGTTAAAGTATTTATTACTGTTTTTAACCAATATGCTATTAATTACTAATCTGTTTTTCTATCCCTTTTTTTAAGGTATTAATAACAACACTATTGACAAATTTTTAAAATATTTTTCACATAAATTGCTGAAAATAATTACTATACAACTTAATAAGTTTTAGAGATAAATGTATATCTTCTAAAACCTTCACCACAATCTATTATATAAACATATCTATTCATTAGTTACTTTTTCACTGCTGGGACAAAATACACAACACCCACAATTTTAGGGAGGAAAAGTTTAATTTAGCTTAGAGTTGCAGAAGGTCTCAGTCTGTTCATGGGCAGCTGACAAAGGCAGAAGTCCAAGGCAGAGGCACAGTTGAAGGTAAGCTGCTCACGGCATAGACGACAGGAAGCCAAGCGAGCAAGGAGGGGTGGGGCTAGCATGTACCCTTCTAGGTCATGTCCATAAGACCTGCCCCTCTGGGTCAAAGCCCAGTGTTCTGCCCCCTCCTATCAGATCCTACCTCTTAATAGCACATGGTTCCCACAGGTATTTTGAAATATCCAAATACATGAGGCTTTGGGGGACATTCCAGATCCAAACCATAACATCTTTCTCTTATATATTATTGTTATATTCTGATAAGAACACTTACTACGTGATCTACTCTCTTATGAAAAATTAAAGTGTACAATACAGTATTTTTAAGGACAACATTATTCTAGAGAAGATCTCTTAGAATTTATTTACCTTGTAAAACTCAAACTTTGTAATCTTTATCTTCCAGTCTACTAGTCCTGTCCCCACCCTGCCCTGGACTGCTACTGATTCTCTCCCTTTTATGAGTTAGACTGATTTACTTTCTTTAGAGGTGGTATCATGGAATCCTGGTCTTTCTGCATCTGGGTTATTTCATTTGGCATAACAGTCAGACTAATATATCTTGTCTGAAATGATAGAATTTCCTTTTTTTAAGTCTGAAGAACTTAAGATTCTCCTTTTATTTTGTATGTATATGCCACCTTTTTGAAAATTCATTCGCCTGTTGAACATTTGATTGACTTCATATCTTAGCTATTGGAAGTAATGCTATAAAATATTATTAAGGTCCTGATTCAGTTTCTTTGACTATATACTTAGAAATGAAACTGCTAGATCACATTGTATCCTTTTTTAGTTTTTTAAGAAACTTCCATATAAACAATAAAATGGATAGATAGTTCTACAGAAAAAAAAATTATAGCAAACCTTTAAATTAGAACAATTACCACTTTTTCCTGGGCTTTTCCAAAAATATAGCAAGAGGGAACACTTTGACCTTTTTATGACATAGGCATCTCCAAAGCCAAAAGATATCAACCAGAAAGATCTCAAGAAATTAAAACAATTGGCCAGTGTCCCTCATGCAGTCGGATGCATAATTCCTCCACAACTACTGTAAAATCAAATTCCATAGTGTATTTTTAAAAATCACCCGTTATGACTGCTGGGATTTATCCCTGGGATGTAAGAACAGTTCAACGAATGAAAGTCAATTAATACGATAAGCCACATCACAGAATAAGGTGTAAAACTCACACCATCATCTCAAGAGATGCAGAGGGGGCAAATTTGACAGAATTCAATACCCTTCATTTTTAAAAATGTCCAGTAAAGTATGCAGGGGGGAAATGATGTCAACACAAACAAAAGAATATATAAAAGCCCATACGAGACTGGAGATGTAGCTCGGGGGCAGTGCCTCTGTCTCTTGCTTGCAGCCACAGACTTGATCCCCAGCATCGCACACACACATGTGCGCATGCACTTACGTGAGCAGGCATGTGCAGGCAGGGCAGCATATATTTCAAAGTGTGATGCTGACATCACACTTAAAAGTGAAAAATAGAAAGATGTTTTACGCTAAGATGTAAGGCAAGGCAAAGATACCATTTCTGTTCACCAAGTGCTGTAAGCTCAGGTCAATTTAAGACTTACAGGAGCAATTAGGCAAGAAAAAGAAAGGGTATCCAAATCGAAAGAAAAAGAAGTAAAATTAGCTCTGCAGATGACACAATATATCTAGAAAAATTCTAACTGTGTGAAACAAAATTCAGTCCACAAAAGGTAGCAGAGAAGGATTATAACGTGAATGGGCATTACAATTTCCTATAAAAGCTAATTACTTCTTAATGTAAGCCCTTCTATTTTGGTGTGCTACTGTTGGTATTCGTGAGGCTGGGTGGAGCTCAGTAATTAGAACACTTGCCTAGCTCCGGAGTGCAAGGCCTCGGGTTATATACCCAGCACCTCAAGCACCTCATAATAGCCTGGCATGGTGGCAAATGTCTGTAATCCTGAGGGACACAGTTAAACCCATGATGACATATGAAATGTTAAAAATAAAAATTAGTGTCATAAACTAAAATCAGGATTCTTCAGACTTAAGCAGATTTTTACCTCCTCCCAACCCACCCAAGTAGATAGATGAATAAATACAGATATTCAAATGACCCATGGACTTTCTGGGTCAATCAAATTCAATGCCCTTCGCCAAAATTAGTTTATTATGTCTGGAGTTTAAATAGTAGCATAATTTATGAATTTCCCAACTGGTGTCCCTACTGCAAACATTAATGGAATATTTAACAGTATTGAACAGATAAGTGGTCCACATGAAGAATTCCCTGGATCATGTACTTTATCACTGCCAAAGTCAAAATATCTTTAGTCATAATAGATTTTTTTCAGTGACTCTAGACCTCTGCAAACATTAACTCCTTTCTGTGCTGAGCTAAGCATGTTGAATTACATCCTTTAGGGATGTTTAAGCTTTACAAATCCTTGTTTTTAATTCTGTGAAAGAAAAAAATTAGATTTGAATTAGTTTCCACTTTTTGTGAAGCTTGTTCTGTTTAGTTTAAGAAAAATGACAACAATATGATTTTAGTAGCCATAAATGGCTTTTGTGCCAATTTGGAAGCTAGGTTTGGTAGTTGTTATTTTTTAAATCACTGTTTTTCCATATCCCGCTTAGATTTTTATCTTCTAGAACCAGGCCTAATGCACTGACTGAAGAAAGATTTATATTTTAAAAAAAGAATAGAACCGTATAAGAAAACAGATTAAAATTCCTAATGAAAAAAGGAAAAAAAAGGAGAAAATGGATTAAACAATCAGAGCTGATTTCCTCAGGAGAAGTCAGAGGTAGAGATCAAGACAAATGCAGAGACAGAAAGTTGGCAGCTAATCTGGCCTGGTGGGACTGCAAATCACCCACTTTCTATTGAAGGTAAAGGGACAAAGAAGGCAATTTTAGTCATAAGAAATAAAACAAAGAATTCAAATTACCTATTACAAAAATTTTGTAACAACTAGAAGTTAAATATATAGGATGCAACTTCTAGTAAAATTGTATGTCAACTTTGGAAGTTGCATCCTATATACTGAGCTTTTAGTTGATATTAAAATAGAAGACATCATGCATATTCAGTGTATTAGTAAATGTAGCACCAACACGAGAGAGCCAAGCAGCGGTCCTGAGGAATGCGCAAAGCCAGGACAGTGTCTCTAAATTGCAGTGACAGAGAAAGAAGCAATTCAGGTGAAGTGCCACCCGTAGGGCAGTTTTGTGACAAATCTCCAGGTTTCTACAAGCAAACGCACAAAAGAAAGATTGAAGACTGACAAGTAAGTGGAATTGTGGTGATCCGTGGTCATTCGTGTGTCAATTATGGACGTATTTGTTCCCTGGTGAGTCAGAAATAACATCCAGAAGGTAGGACGGAGTGGTGGGGAGGAGGAACTAGTCACTGGGCCTCTGGACTTGCAACTTTTAACTAGATGACTTTTGCTACTGCTTGCCTCTGTGCTGTGGCACAGAACACGTGCAATTTCTGAGTGCGATGGCAGAGGGGAAGGATCAGTCAGACTCAGGACACCTTCTGCTGAGTTTCTTTTTCTTTAAAGCTCTATTTGGCTACCGTGTGGCTTACAACCTGTCCTTCATGAAGCACGCAAAGTTTGAGCATTACATCTTCATGAAGGAAAACTGCCGCTTTAACGAATCCTTTTTGGAATTTTTAAAGCATGGTGATAGGAGGGACAAATATTAAGGGATTTTTTTCATATCAATGAACATTTTTGAAAGAGTGAAATGAGAGGTCCTGCACGGGAATCAAGTCTTCACCCGCAGTACAGCATCACATTCTCTGGGCTTTTAATTGATTGACATGTCTTTGATTACTCTTACAGAAATTAATTTCAATAAACTAATTTTCTAAAATTGTTTCTGAGGCAGGTCTCTTGTTCTGTAGTGCAGGATGTTCCTGAACCCACTGTGTAGCCCATGCTGGTCTTGAATTCATGGCAGTCCTGCTTCAGCCCCCCAGGGGCTGGGTATACAGGCATTGGCCCCACCCTCAGTTTATGTGGGGCTGGAGAATTGAACCCAGGGCCTTGCTTTAGATAAGAAGTTCTTTAATCACTGATCTATGCCCCAGCCCAAAAAATTTAATTAGTAACTATTATAGTACAAAACAGTGAGATCAGAAGATCAAAATGATTTTTTGACCAGTTTGGTTAGGACAAGGAAACATGCTAATAAATTCAGGAAACCAGTTTGCATACAGAAGTCATGAGACAAGTCATCAATCCACAAGAAATAGGGCTCATTGTACAGATTTTTCTCGTATAGACACTTGTTTGTGGTACTGAGCCCAGTATAAGCAAGTTTTGCCAAAACCTTTGTTGCAGGAGAAATAAAAAATAAATTGCAATTCACTCAAGCACAAAAATTTGCAGAACTTAAAAATATTTTTTGCAACATTTACCCCTGAGGTTCCTGAGAAAAGCAGATCTCTGAATGCCAAATGCGGAAATGAACTAGGGAACTAGCTTTCACTCCCACCAAAGAAGGGAAAAAATCAGAGTGCACGTGTATGCAACCTCATCCTCTTCCCACCTCCAAATGTTTTGGCACAGGCATATTTGGTTCCTCTAAGATTCAGTCTAGAGTTCACTGATCACCCACAGAGGGTCAGAAAGGAACTGGTAAGAATGCCCTGTAGTTCTGAGCTAAAAGGAGTGGCCATGAGCTAGATCAGGCGTTGCCACTGGCTAAGCCTACAGACTCTTAAGAATCAATACACAGAGACTTGACTGGCTGCACTATGTAATAAATGAGAGGTCGGTTAGCTGCCCAAAGGTAACAACTGTAAAAAAAATTATTGGGTCTTTTCTTCTACCACTAATGTCATAATAAGTCAATGAAAACCATATGCATTTGTGTACCTTATATGTGCATTGAAGCAGTCTGATGCAGCCTGGGAAGCAGGGCCTGCTCTGCCTCCCCTACAGCGGTCATCAGTGTATATACCCACACAGCAAAAATTCATTCTGAATGAAGCAGAATTGCTGTTGATCATTGGTCAAAAAGCTAGTAATGCTTTCAATAAAAAGGCAAAATAGCACCCACATGGTACTATAAAAGAGCCCAGTTTGGCACAAATTCCACAAAACCTTATTTAAAATATCTTATTTCTTTCTAATAAGAACATCTAGACCCAGGGGAAAGGGGCAGAGCAGAGGCTGGACCATGTGAGATACTTCCTCTGCTCGTTAGCTAAGTCTTCTCTACTGTACCTGACTTCATTCTAAGCAGTGTTTGGGGTTATGACAGACAGAGAAATAAAAGAAGAAATAAAGTACAAGGAGAAACAGAGAGTAAAAATGAGTGGAAAGGAATGTGGGAACAGCAGTTCCTTCAGCTAGAAGTCACAGGAGGAACACCAGAAATGTTTAAAATGTTTAAAGAATGTGTTGAAAGCAGACCGTGGCGGTGCATGTCTGTGATCCCAGCACTCAGAAGGCTGAGACAGGAGGATTGCTGTGAGTTGGAGGCCATCTTGGGCTATAAGTGCAAGACCAGCCTGGACTGAAGAGCCAGGCTCTGCCTCAAAAGAAAAAAAAAAAAGGTGTTGAAAATGTTTAAGGGCTTTTATGGTTCTTTTTCCTTTTTGTGCATTCAGCACAGGCACTCCTTCATAATTAGGACTATGTCCCAGAGAATAATGTTACAATATGCCTTTGTGGCTGCTTTTCCAGAATCCATTTCTCCAGTCCTCCTTCTTGAAAGCCACCTGATTTACAAATTCCTGTGGTGTAAGGCAGGACAAAGCTACAGATGGAACCTGTGACTCAGACCCAGGAAATCAACTCATTTTATTTCCTGGCCACGCTAGGGATGGGCAGTTGACTTAGGTCATCTAGCCAGACACTCTCAGGACATTGGAGGTGGGGGAGCTGCCAACCTAGTCATGCTGGGACTCTGAAGATCCATTTTCTATCCGAAGCTAGGTCACTTTTGCCCCACTGGTAGTAAGAGGAAGATAATGATTCTGAGAACTAGTATGGTAAATGTTTCTGCACATCAAATTAAATTTGCTTTCATGTGACTTGCATGCCTTTGTCCTAAGGTGCGCTCTCCGGGTCACAGCTCAAGTCTAACATACCTTCCTCACTCCCTTGGTATGCTCTTTGAAATGAAGTGTCCCAGCTCCTTTGAAGTGTCCTTACACAGCATGCCTTCTAGAATCTTCATCCACCTGAACCGTACCTCTGCTTCAAGGCAATACACATCACCGTGCAAGTATTTTTGTTTGTGCCTAATCAGAGCACTGGGACTAGGACACTAAAATTCTGTTGTTAGGATTTATCTTGAGCAGTCTCTATGCAAGACCAGTTCATACCTCAACACAGATACTGTATGTTTCTGAAAATAGCATGATAATAAGCTGTGATGAGGGTGGTGTGCATATAGACAGATATAAAGCATTGGCTCTGCCCTCCAAAGGAAAAGAAATGGAAGGGGGAAAGAAGAGAAAAGAAATGTGGAGATTAGAAAGAGCAAGGAAGAAAATGGAAGAAATGTGGGTGGACATGTAAGGAGTTTCTTCCCCCAAACACATTTTTCTACGTGAATCTCTTTCCTTTTACTGGCATTTCCCTGCTGTGCACTTAAGCAACAGCAAAGACATGCAAGCACTCTTCCCCTCCCAAGGCCTCATCCTCCTGAGTGCTCCTCTGGTTATTCTTCCTCCCTTTCTCAAGCATGCAGATCATGCCCCATCTCCTTAGTTCAAATCTCTTCCTTCTTGACCTTTGGCAATCAGGCTTTTTTTTTTTTTTCCGTTTCTCCCTCAGAAGTTGCAGTCATCAAAGTCACTGATGATCTACGTGGAATATTTTAGGTCTTTGATCCTACTTGATATGATGGCAGCGTACAGCATGGGTAGTGAATCATTTCTCCTGAAAATTGTCCTCAAGTTCATTCTCAATTGTTCCAACTTTCTTAGTTAAACTGTTGTTGAAGGATCTTTCCTTCGTTTCTTTTTCAGGCTTCCTTTATGGAGCTACCTCTTGGTTGGTTTCCTTTGGCCTGCAGTCCTCAGCTCTCTTCCTCATTGACTCTACTCCTGCTTTCCGTGGGGGGGCAGAGTTTTTAATCTGGCTGATTACTTCACGCCTTAGCCCTAAACCTATATTTACAGCCATTCTACAAGAGGAAGGAGGCTGAGGTGCACTCAGATATTACATCAGACCCTGAGGATACATACTAGAAGGAAAGACCCACACAGAACCCAAATTCAAGGTCAATTGTGGAAACAGTGACAGGGAAGAGGGTTCACTGACTTCCATCTTGCCAATTAGCACACAGATCCTAATGGGCAAGTGTTGAGTGGCAGATTTAACCACAGGACCAAAAAAGAGTCTAGATATCAGGGTTTTGGAACCCAAATAATAGCAAGGAGCTTAGTTATCATGGACATTGTGGACACTGAGTGTATAGAAGAACTGCACTTAGAACTAGCTTAACAATATGGTTGAAAATACCAATTAAAGACTCTTTAAATCTTTACCTAAGGCTGGGGAAATTCAAGGGCATGCCACTGGATCAAAACTGTTGGAATCTGTAGCCACAGTTAAGCGCTGAAGGGTCAGAAATTTCAGCTGATCATTAGCAATCTGCCTCTACAAAGCTCCAAGTATAAAGTTCTACATTTGTCCTCATTAAATTCTATCTTGTGAGTTTCTTCTGAGTGCTCTGGATATCAAGATAACTCTGAAGCACAGTCCTTGCATCTGTCACATTAGCTGATCCTGTTGCTCAACTTGTGTCATCTGCAAATTTTAAGTGGCCTTCTATGTCCTTAGCCAAGCATTGATAAAATGTTGAAGGCAGCCACGACCTGGGGCATGTGACATTTCTCTTCAGCATTTCTGTAGTTGACATCAACCTGCTAATCAACATTTTTTTTGAAGTTATTGTTCAGTCACCGTTTTGCCTGATTGCCCCAATCCCTAGGTAATAGTTCCTACCGTTGTCTACCAGGCTATCATTTGTCTTTGGCAAATGCTTTTTTGAAATCAAGGCAGGATTTTCTAAAAATTGCTTTCAATTTTTTGCTCTCCACCAACCTAGGAATGTAATAATAATAAAAAAGAGGATGATTATGAGATTTGGCATGACTTGTCCTTATGAGTCACCGCTTCCTCTTCTAGAGGCTCACGAGCCATCTGTTTAATATTCTATTTTAGAAGATTTCCCTGGAATGAAATCTGATTTGCTGGTGTGTAGTTTGCAAAATTCCTCTTTTTCAAAACTGGAAAAGCATTTTTTCATCATCAATCCCCTGGCCTGCTTCCATTTCTCCAGGGTCATAGATTCCTGAAAGGGACTACAGACTCACGTGGAGGCTTTTACCTTTACCTCTATTTAATGAAGTCATCTAAAATACCCAAATGCTCTAGTATTTCCCTACCGGTCTTCAAAATTTTCTTTCCATCTGATGGTGAAAATATACAACAAATCAGTTTTATTACCAGTCTCCTTGTTGAAGCCAATAAGAACAAAGCTTTCTCTCACCTGTCATCATTAAGAATAGCTCATCAGCCCCAAGCACTTGGATATTATCCAATCCACCAACTCTGGAAATCACATACATACACTTGATCCTTAATTATTTACTCATATCTCAGCTGATTCTGAAACAGCCAATTCTGAGGTTTCAGAATCAGCTTACCGTACTTTTGCCTTACCTACTTCTCATGGAAGTCTTTTTAACTAAGACTTTATTTCAGGGCTTTCCATATAGCCTCATCAATCCATGATACCCAGCTCTTCAGAATGACACAAATCTCTCTTTAGAGATCCCTTCCTTCCAAAAAACAACATTGCAGATTTATCCTAATACTCACAATCTTGTTTAATACTCTTGGGTCTCCTACCATCCAAAGAAAGCTCCAGAAGTTCCAGGAATCTGCTGGGCTTACTTGTGCTGGTGTGTTACAAGATAAATGACTGTCTTGTGCCATGTCATACACATTCATTAGTAATGAGGAGCAGTTTTTTTATTTCAACCCAAACGCTTTTCCATGGTCTCTTCTCAAATTCCTTTTAAATTTCAACCCAAACTCCATCTCTAAGTGGAAACTTTCAGGATTGTTGCCTAGCTCCTAACTCCTATATTTGCAGGTGACTCTGCTCCCTATAAATCATTTTGCATGAAGGGAACACACACAATTCCTGGGGCAAGTAGCAATGATTTTGACAGTCTGGTGGGGCTTTGTGTTTGTTTTTTGAGACCTCTGACCATTGTTTTAGCTCAAACTAGGCCCTTGGTTTACTTGTTTGTTGTGATCTCGAGAAAAAAAGAATCTTGGCAGAATAAGATTATTTCTCTTATCTAGCCTGCATCCCCACAGACTTCACTGACTCACATGTTCTTCTATATGTTTAAAACATTCCATTTCTCCTGATGTAATCTATAGAATATTCCCAAACTTAAAGAAATATATCACTGTAGCTTTATAAATCCTCCAGCTAGATAAACCTTCTAGCTTAAAGATTTGATATAGTTCGGTATATTTTTCTTCTGTCGCTACTGCCTCATGTATCAAGTCTGGGCCAGGTACAGAGGTCTGAGGAAACATAATTTCTAGAATGTTCTTTCATAACAAAGAACTATTTTTTGTTCCAAAAATTCTTTTGATAGCTGATTCCAAATACCTGCCTTTGGGTGTGTTTCCCAAAAGCCCCCTTACTGAATGTAGACAAACAAATGCTTTTTTTTTTCTCTGCTTTTAATGTTCCTTCAGAATTTCTGGCCTTCCTCTGGCCCCCTGTTAGTTGTTGGGCGCTTCTCTCTTTCCTAGCTACATTGAACATGTATTTTCTAACTAAATTCTTGACTTTTTAAGTGGGTCGATGAGGAGACCTTGTGCAGCTCTGTTGCTCAGCCACCATCTTGACCGGAAGTCTCAAAACAAACGTTTTTTGTCTGGATTATAGACTGGATTTCTGTCATAGCTACTCTAGCCTGTTCTACTGATTTGAGATTTGTGAGCTCTTATCGCCACATGACCTCATTAAAAGAAATCAGGGAGGGGCCAATTGTTTCTCTAGAAAACCCTTAATGATACAGAGTTTGACATAGCTGCAGCTCTAGATTGCTAGTGAAAAGATTTCTGTCTGTGGGTAGCTTAGAAAACTTCAATTTCTGAAGAATTATAATAAGTCTAATCCTTTTCCTCTAAAAAATACTCTTTTCATTGGTATGTACGTGTGATGCATAATATTTCCATTCAACTCAAGGAACGGGTACACATAAACATCACTTCACTTCTGCTTCCTCCCCCTTTCCCACTCTCACCCCGCCCACTTTCCTGTTTCCTCTCCCTAAATTTACCACCCTCTTTCCTACTATCACGCGTGTTCCGCTTCTTTACTTATTTATACTTTTGTGCTTCTCATATTAGAGAAACCAGGTGGTATTTAGGCTTCTGTGTCTGATTCGTTTTGTTAAGCGTAATACTTTCAAGGTGTAGCCGTTTTCCTACAAACAACTCAAATTTAGAATCTGATTATTATTGTTAGAAGGTGGTCCAAAGCTATTCATGAGCACTGATGGAAGGCTTTCTTGGAATTCAAGAAATAAGAGGGAACCAGGAGACAGCACAAAGAGAAAGTTTAGAAGTCCATAAGAAACTCACTTTGCCCTAGGTTGGGTTCCCCTGAAGGAGTAGGGGAGGGGCAGGGACAGGAGTGGTGGGATGCCTAAGGACTTTTGGCATCAGAGACTGCAGAAGCCATGCCAGACAGAGTAAGAGGCCCTAGAAATTAGGTTCGCTCATCAGAAATGCCTCAGAGGGATGTGCTGACAAGAAGTGTAAGGATGTGTTCAGAGCTGAAGTAGAATGGGACCAAGCCCCAAATATGTGGGAGAACGGCCGTAAGGCAGGCTGGCCTCCACAGGAATGGGGAAGAGCGGCCTCTAAGCCTTACCCTACTACCTCAGTCCTAAGAAGGAAGCCTCTAATCCAATTTAAGCCAATCTGGGCAGGCCTGAACCTGTAGCTACTAGGTGGTTGTAGCTGATGCTGGGCAGAGCTAGGTGGGGCAGGACTTAATTGAGGTTTCTGAGACTGTGTGTTTAGCCCAAACTTTTAATTTGTGCAGAAACAAGATTGAGACTGTTTTTAGGAATCTCTTCAAACTCAAAATAGTATATTTATAATCTGATGACTTAACTTTTGGCTTTGATTAAACTCATTTCAATGTTTTCTTTACTGAATGGTTAGTCTGATAATTCTATTTACCTAAGTTTTTCCATTTTAATTTTTTAAATTACCCAAACATACTTCACATTTTTAATTCTATTTTTTCCTGTAGTTGTTTTAAACAAAAAGAAAACCTATTCAAATTGCATTGTGTTTACCTGCATTAACAGTTAAGATTACTTGCATCCGAATATTTATTTACTTGTGCAGACATTTATGAACCCCTACTGGTCCATGGCACTGCATCAGGTATTGGGGCTGACGTGTAGGAAATTTCAAGCATCTTTCTCTAACAGATTAAATTTCCCCTATTTATCTTTCCCCAAATCTCCTTATTAGAATGTATTTAAAAAGCATTGCTCCAAAAAGAAATATCTCTGATCTATAGAAAACATGGATTTGGCTGTTTATGAATCAGATTATTCCTGCAGTTATGGAAATAAATTTTTTAAATGTTCAACAAAAAGATGCTACATACTTTGTGGGCATCACTCTTGCTAAACTCCGTTAAAATGGCTTCCCCTCTGCCCTCTATCTTCTAGAGTTATTGAAGACTCTTTCTTCTATTTATTATTTGCGTTTGGTCTTAGTCATTTTATGGGTCTTTCTTATGCCTTGATGTCTTCCAGTGAATTTTTACCATCTCCTTCCCTGGGTTGCTCTGTGCCAGATTGCCGTGCATGTGACTATCCATCACTCTGGAAAGCCGAGCAGCCTTTTGCCCTTGTGAGCCAGTGTATGTGCCCACCCCGTTGTTGTTCAACATAACCATGGCCTTCTGCCCAGTGACTGAGACGCCCCTGGAGTCTTGGCCTTCCATTGCTCTGACCTCAATTTCCTCTCTCAAACCTCTAAGTCGAAAGTCAGGATCACAAACACCGACATGTACCAGTTGCCCTTCGCTGTACTTCCCTGGCCAAGCCTTCCCCTGGCAAGGGCTTAGCCAGCTGGGTAAGACCCCGTGGCAACCCCATTGTACTCACAGCAGCTTCCTGTGTTCTCAGATTCTAAGCAGTTTGCCTTCCTTCATTTAATTTTTGCTTCCTTGGGCTCTGCTGGCTAGCCGTCCTGGTTTGAGGGCAATAAGCACTTGCAAATAGTCTACAGTTTAAATAGAAAGGGCCTTCTAGTACTTTCCTGAATAAATTGCTAATGGTCATTCTACTACAGACTTCGCCGCTTCCACCTTCCCGGATTTCATGAACACCTTCACAGAGCCTGCTTTAGCCTCCAGGGAGGCTTCCTAGGTGCCACTATGAGAGACACAATACTGAAATGATAACGGGCTTAATCTAGCTAGATAACCCTGGAATTCTTATACCTACCATTAGGTCTTGTGAGAAAACACAGTTTCTTTGCTACTTTCTTTCATAAATCATCTTAATATTTAAAATTGCCATCAATTTTGTCACCTCCTTCTATCTCTTACATAATTGCCACCACCTCCAATGTGTCTTTTTCTTGAAGGTTGAACATAAGATTCAATTTCCGATACAGACTGTTTCTCTCCTTTTCGTTCTATAGATTAGTTAACTCACTTTATGCTCAGGATCCTCCATTTGAGATTCAATACTAGGCATGGTCTTTCAGCTCTGTGTGTGTGTGTAGTTCTAGAGATTGAACACAGGACCTTTGCAATGAGCTACGTCACCAGCCATTTTTCATTTTTTATTGTGAGACGGAGTCTTACCAAGAGGCCCTGGATGGGTTCAAACTACCTCACCCTTCCAGAATGCTAGGATTAGAGACATGAGCCACCACACCCGTCTTCAGTCCCTGTGATTTCACACAGATCTGTATATGATAAAGAAACACAAGTGTGAAATCTTGTGGATTTCATTCTCATTAAATTGAAGTTGATTTGTTTTGTACTTTAATGGGCATAAAACTCAGCTGCAGAACTTGGTAAAGCAGATTCCTGGTCCTCTGGGGCGCCTGGGAATCTGCTAAGTTTACTCAGCACTGCACATGAATCCGAAATAAGATGTTCATGATCACACACTTTCACAAACTCAGCTTTTGGTAAATAGTCTTATCTTTCACGTTCTCACTGTATGATTTTGTATTGTGATGACCCAACCATGACTCCTCCAAACTCCATATTCATTTAGCTCCACAAACAGGCCACACACGATGCTGAATGAAAGTGCTCTGTATAAAAGAATATCATCACACTCTATTAAGGAAGATTGTTACTGTGGAACAATTGGCATTCAATTTATCCTTCCTCCGTAAACAACCAGGAAGTAAGACACAATATGTGAAAAATTTGTTTTCTGGTATTGGACAACTGGCAGCATAGAACTTTAATTCCAAAGAAAAAAGGCTGTCCTGGTTTTCTTCTTGGGGAATTTCTGGTTGCAGGGAAAGGAAAAGAATCTCGAGCAGGGCCCAGGGTCTTAGGGAGTAAAAGACACAGAAATCAGAGGGTGAAGGAGCATCTGTAATTTTTAGACATGAGCAGAGGAAAAAGCTAACAGAGAAAACTCAAGAAATCAGTGTAAGATGGCCTTGAAGTCAATAGTGGATACAAAATTGTTTATGCATAAGGTGAAATTCCACGAGGTGGGAAAATAATCACCTGAATTGTAATCTGAAAAATGGTCGGAATATACAAAGGCAAGGAGATATCTGAGTCCTGGCCAGCCAGGAGGAGGTGATTTATTGCACACCACTAATATTCAGTAGAAGGGATACACATTAATAGTAGAATGAATTGATGCTATGGTAAAGACTACCCTAAAATTATCCTAATCAAGTTTAAAATCAAGCCTTTTAAGCTGAGCACAGTGGCATGGACCTGTAGTGACCACTACGCAGGGGATGAGGCAGGCAGATGGCTGGAACTCAGCTGTGTAGTGAGACCTATCTCAGGGGGAAAAAAAAGACTTCCGAGGACCAAGTTTATCCACAAGTAGCCAAAGCACCAAGCACCCGAAAAAAGCAAGCTACAAAGGGAAGCGACAAAATCCAGACACCCAACACCATAAAAATACCAGACACACAATAAAGCATGGAAACGTGACTCATAATCAGAAGAAAATAAATCAACAGAAATAGATCCAGAGTGCAACCAGGGTTACTAATATGACTGTGATAAATGTATTTAACTGTTTAAAAAAACCACGAACACATGAATGTCTGTCTCTCCTTTGCTATTACTCCAGAGTAACTAACACATGACTTCTGTGACTGGAAAGATGTGGGAATTCTTCCCCATTAGCAAGCAAGCAATTTGTCAGCAGTGGACACCACTGGGCGTCCTCTAATCCAATCCAGTTCTGACACTTTCTGTCTGGAGGAAGCATCAGATCTCACAGGTGGAGAACTTGGTTCCCAAATTGTCACCAGTACAAATACCAATCACAAGCTTCAGGTGTTTTCCATGTGTTTCTGACCAACCTACTATAAATCAGAGTTCTCATGACCCCTTCTAGGGTTAGACTAATTTGTTTGAGAGTTCATAGGACTCAAAGAAATCCGCTGGTTTATTAAAGAGTATGTTATAAAAGATACAAATAAATAGAGGCACAGAATAAGGTAGAAAACAGGGGCAAGGAGCCTGGCCCTGTTGGGATGAGCCACTCACTAGGAACCTGCCCATTTTAGCTACTCGGAAGCTCCAATGGCCTGTCCTTTGAGTTTTTATAGACAATTTATGAGACAGTCACTATTGCTAATACTCTGGGTAAAGACACCTTCAAAGCCTATCTGTTAGATTCTTGGCCTCTCTGTGCACACCTCCTTGGGCATGGGGCAGGAGGCCTTCTAAAATAGGGGTCTTATCATCAGAGAACTTCTTTAGGGCCAGGTCCTAAATGAAGAAGTAAAGAGTAGTATATTTATTTAGATCTATGACATGTGTCTAAGGGAAATTTTTCAGTGCCTAGGGCCTGCCTCAAAGGGGAAAAGGAGACGATACGAAGAAGGGCAGGAGGAGGCCACAGAAAGACTACTTCCTGAAGTGGAGCACACCCACATGCCCATCTAGTTAACAGCAAGGATTACGAAGGTAAGAAGCAAGGAGCTATGGAGGCAAACATGGACCGAGAACATAGGAAGACATAGCCCCATTTTCAAAACTGCAAAATTATAAGTTCACACATTCAAGAAGCTCAAGCAAAAGATCATGAAGGACAAACACAAATTGTATGGTCAATTTGCTGAAACCCAATAGAAAAAGAGAAAATATTAACTTATACTAATAAAGAAGACAAATTATAATTAGAATAGAAATAATAGCTTGAATTTGTTGTTTAAATGCTATATGTGAAAAACACAATGAAACACCATATTTCAAGCATTGAAATAAACTCACACTGTCAAAATAAAATATCACACTCAGAGAAGGCACTGTTCAAAAATAAACACTTTTCAGAAAAGTAAAAGCACAGAATGTATCACTGACAGACCTATCATGGGAAATACTATTATTAAAGAATGGTTTTTAATCAAAGAAAAACAAAAGTAGGTAGAAACTTAGAAAAGCGGAAGAATACAGATAAGTGTTTCTTTTTGTAAGTTCTTCAAAATATAATACATTATTTAAAACAAAAACCCAATCATGATTTACTTCCACAGATAAATAAAAGAATAGAAAATGCAACATCAACATGAACTGCCATGGACTGAATGCCTATCTTCCCCTAACATTTGTGTGTTGAAATCTTAGCCCTGGAGGTGATGGTATTGAGGTCATAGGGTGTGAGCCCTTATGAATAGGTTAAATGCTCTTATAAAAGTGGCCCATTAAAATTTTCTCTTTCCCTCCACCGTGTGCTGTGACACAGTGGGAGTCTACAAGGAAGTGAGCCCTCTGCCAGTGCCACCATGTCGGACTTCTAGCCTTCATGCAAGAAATGAATTTGCTGATATAAGCCTCTCAGCTTGCAGTATTTCAGTATTTTGTCATAACAACCTAAACAGCCTAAGATATTAATTTAGAAAAGAACCTGCCACC
Organism: Ctenodactylus gundi; assembly: GCA_004027205.1. Classification (NCBI taxonomy): domain Eukaryota; kingdom Metazoa; phylum Chordata; class Mammalia; order Rodentia; family Ctenodactylidae; genus Ctenodactylus; species Ctenodactylus gundi. The sequence goes on from PVKB01005740.1 coordinate 38,394, forward strand.
TTTCCACTGCAGTCAAAACAGAAAGCAGAAAAAAATATATAAGGGTTAAGAATGACTTCCATAGTGATGAGCAGAACCAATTCATCAAGCAGCTGTACCAGTCCTAGCAATTTATACATCAAATTAAAGAGATTTTTGGATAAATGAAGTAAACACTGGTAAAAGATTGAAGTTCTGTTGACTGTGACTAGGAGTAAGACAATGGTATACCCTTACACTGTTCCTACATACTGTTGTTCTGGAAGGCCTAAGTAATTCGTTACAAAATAGAAGGCAGGAAAAAGAAAAAGGAAGAAGTGAAATTGTTTTTGTTCATAGATAGGATGATTAGATATATGTAGAAATTTTTACAAAATTTTAAGAAAACCACTGAATAAGCAAATCTAGCAATAATGTAACATGAATAGTTAATATGAAAATCAATTATCTTTCTATATAGTTAACACAAATAGTTGATGCTAAAATTTCAAACGTAACTTTTGTAGAGGCATCAAGACATAAAATAATTACCAACAGATTTATAACATGGAAATCCCACACTTTGAAAACAACATAATATTGCTAAGCAAAATTAAAATAGACATTTTTAATAATAGGTTTGGAGACTTCGTATATGAAAGATGTTATTTCTACCCAAATTGATCTTCAGAAGTAAGGCAATCTGCATTATGAGAATCTTAGAAGGTTTTTATTATGGTTTGAATCTGAAATATTTTTCCCAAAGCCTCACATATTTATAAAATTATTGGATTATGAAGATAAGTCAAATGGATTAATCCATTGATAATTTCATGTGTCTTAAGAGCGAGAGCCTGGTCAGAGGGATGGATCACTAGGATGTAGCTTGGAAAGAGACAACTTTGCCTGGGCTCCATCCTGGTCACTCCCTCTGCTTCTTGCTACTGTGTGTTTATGAATAGCTCCCATTGTGTAGGACTTCCTAAGCCCTCTGCCAGCCTTTCTGCTCTTGAGGGTCTACCGTGAATTGACTGAGACCTTAGAAACATGAACCAAAAATAAACGTCCTCTTTAAGTTGTAGGGGTCAAGTCTGGTATCCCCAGCAATGAGAAAGTGACTAAAATACCTTCACTTCTGATTCTAAAATGAATATGGAAAGAAAAGGGTCTACAATTGCCAAAAATCATGTTGAAAGAAAAGAACAGAGTTATACAGCTTATGCTAGCTGATTTGAAAACAAATATAAAACTAGAGGATAGAAAAAGTGTGGAGGAAGTGAAGGATGACCACACAGGGTGACAGCCCAGAACTAACGCTAGTCACAGCTTGCCATGAGTCACCGATTGTTTTTTTGGAAGCTACATTAAGGTTATTTAAAAGAATCTCTTTCCAACATGTGGTACCATATATTCATTTGGAGGTAAAATGAATTTGAACTGGACCTGCCCATCATTCGTAAGCATGCACCCAGTTGTGGAACTCTAACAACTATATATAACAATCTATAAATAAAATCTAAGAATAGGCATAAGAATCTGTGATTTGGAAGAAAGCAAGGATTCCTTAGAGAAGAGACAAGACATCAGAACCATAAAAAGATAATTTGGAATATATTAAACAACCAAAATCCTGCGCTCTTCAAGAGAATATCAAGAAAATAAAAAGGTGGATCAAACAGAGCAAGGAGTTTTGGGGAGGTGGAGGCAGAAATCATAAAGGGAAGTAAAAATGGCTAAGACAAACTGAGAATATATTCCAAGTTGTACGTCAGAAGTACATATTAATAAAATGAATAATTTGGGGAGGTAAAAGAGGACAATATAAACATAAAAAAGAAATATGGGGGGGGGGAATTCTTAATTTCACCATGCAAATGAGTACAATAAGGAGATATCAAAGTTGCACGCATAAATAGAGAGGCTACAAGCTAAAAGCCAGGCAACACTAAATTTTGATATCGCCCAGCTGGAACCCCTGCACATTTCTTGTGGGACTTAAAATTGTGCAACATTTTTGGAGAACCATTTGGCAGTCTTTTACACATTCTCGTACTTTTTCTCTCACATGTTTGTCAAAAAGAAACAAGAACTTATTTCCCACAAATGTCTGTGTACCTATGCTAGTAACACGGTATGTCACAGTCTCATAAAGGGAAAGGTTCAAATTTAGCAGGTGAATGAATAAGCAAACGGTAGTATATTTGTATAAAAGATTAGCAGTAAGCAATAAAAAGAGGACACAACAGAGTTAAGATTCATGAATAGATTCCCAGTCACCAAAGAGTACATCATCCTGTATGAGTCTATCTGGAAGGTCATAAAATGGATTGCTGTGAGCTAGAACTGCTGGAAAACAGCTCAGTAACTGTTGCAAGACAGTGATGGGGGAGTACTGACTGCAATACCAGGAGGAAACATTTTGGAGGGTCGATCTGTGCTAGATCTTGATCACGTTGATTAAATAGGCTGTGCTTTTTGTCAAACACATCAAGCTGTATTCTTACAATGGTGCATCTTAATGTATATAAACTGCACTGCATTAACATTGTTTTATAAATGACGGACTTAACTTGGTAAAGAGGCTCAAGAGGAAAAATAATCCAGCAACATGGAAGAAGGTCCACAATCCCCCAAGAAATGGGGCCGGTGAGGAGCTTCCGTTGTGCACCACAAGCCCTGGGAGAACAGCTGTTTCTCAGCTGATCAAACAGCCTCATGAGACTTTCACAGTATAGCCAGGTCTGATTGAAAGTCATTCACTCCTATTTTCCAGTGTCCTTCTCCATACAATTATTTTTACATAATTTTGACTTGTGTGACTATATTTCAGTAGAGAAGGACAGATTCCATATTCAAGTCAGAGGTGAGCAGAGGAAAGAAAAGCTTAGAAATTGTGACCTATTATCTTATAGTGTGTCAGATTGTGAGTCAGCAGGAATTGTGAGCCCATGAGATTCTGGAAATGAGCAGGGATTTTGGAGAAGGCCTTACCTGTTACCAGTTATGATCAAGGGGGCTGGAGACTGTTTTAGTTCCAATTCAAAGAGCAGTTGGTATATGAACTACAGCTTCACCGGCAGAATGAGAAATGAAATCATTCTTTCAGCCTATTGTTGACTCTACATCTTGTTCATGACAGTCTCTGGCTGAGACATGAACTTGAGGTCTAATTCATTTTAGATCCCCAGCAACTGCCATAAGACTTGGCCCAAAGGCATCATTCACTAAATGCCTGTTGAGCTAGCCTTCTAGTTCCTTATACAGCCAAGATATCCACCGTTCACCAAGTCCTGGCCCTGTGTGACTCTCATTAGAGCCCAGTCTGAGTTCATTGCCGTACTTCCTCCTCCTCCCCCAGCTCCTCATTTCATTATGTTTCACTTACGGATGGGATGTCGTTTTCCTTCCTGCTTGGCTTCTGAGTTCTCTGAGCACAGCCTTGGCGACACAAAGCTCTCTCACTGCAGCTTCGATAACGTCGCTGGTGCTGCTGAGATGAATGCGGGCACTGCGTAATCCCTACCCAGACGCTTGGGACATCTCCACGGAGCCTCTCTGGAGCCCCTGGCCTGTTGAGTGAACCTGGTTCATAAGACAGGAAGGGTGACCAGTGGCCAGTTATAACACCGTGGTCTTGGCCCTGTCTCTTACCTGGTATGTATGTGAGTGGTGCCCGTCTTCCCAGTCTTCTATCTCCTAAATGGCTCAGTGGTCACCAGAGACCCCAGAGAATCATGTAAGTACATTATTGAAGGAGACAATTGAGACCTAAGCCAGCCTAAATTTGACAAAGGGAAGCATAAGTGATATTTCTATATCTGAATACTGAGGTGCAAACCACACTTTCCACTCTAGACTCCATGAGAACTGTGGCTTTAGTATCTTCTAGAGAGTTTGCTTTCCTGTCTCTTCCGAACTCCTTGGCTGGCACGTCTTTCTCCAAGAGACATTGTCTCCTCCACACGATCTTATCAGGCCTGGTCCCAGTCCCTGATGTATCTGAATAATGGGCCTCTCTCTTCACGTGAACCATTGTCTCACTGGAGTCTGACCTGGAAAGACCAGGCCACAGCTGCGTGCCCCATGGGTCACTGGCAACTTTCCCTTAGTTCCTCCCATGTGTCTGCCCTCCAGCGCTGCCTTCTCCCCACACAAGGCTGGTGGAATAAGGAGGCAGAAGTCAATGGAGGACCTCCGTGTGGGTTTATAACCCATCATAGTTTAATTAAAAGCTTGGCTTTGTAATGACTGGGGCTGAAAAAAGGCCTCGGTTTCCACATAGCTCCCGTTTCCCCAGAAAGGCAAATACAGGCAGAAAAGGAAACTTCTGCCTACGTACAGAACTGGAAACCCCAGACACATAATCTTAGAGGAACAATATAGAAAATTAAATGCTTATCCAACTTGTGCTTTTCTTTTTAATTAGATACATATACTGCTAAGGTGGGTATATCTCTTGATGAATCTATTCCTTTTTTCGATGGTGGTGGTGGTGGTGATTGCTTTGTTATTTTAGAATGAGTCAGATTCATTTCAAGATATAAATGGAAAATGGCTCCCAAGTTGTCTCAGGCACTAGGCCAAGTATTCATACACTTATGAATATCATTATCTGATTATCATTTATACTGTCAATAGCATTCATTAATCTCCTGCTCAGGGAGAGTGTTCCAGAGTGAACTTCTACAGTCTGAAACATGTTTGTCCTGTCCTGAACCAAAGAGATGTAGCCACAGAGTGGCTGGACAGTCCTGCGGCCTCCTTGGATGCCTGCCTGTAGCATCCTCAAATTCATACCGATGCCTTCCTCTTGAGCCATGATGGTTCTGATGGCCTCCTTCTGTGTCTGAAATTTTGTACTTGTACTAGAAATAGAAATGTTGCCTGTCCTCAAAAAAAAAAAAAAAAAAGTTCAGTTTGGAGTGCAGCTAGGAAAACAAATAAATAATGTCAATTCTGGGCAATACATGCAATTATAAAAGATATACAGATGGAGTTCAGGAAAGAGAAAAAAGAGCTCTCTCTCTCTCTGAAAGATCCAAAGAGATCACCAGGACAAGGCAGTGCTTGGGTTTTAAGGAATGAATAGAAGTTTGGAGTGCAGAGGACCTGAGGAAAAACATTGCTACATGAGGATCTATGACCTCTTCCCTCTCTACCCCCACTCCAGCTTTGGCAGGCAGATCTAATGTACTGGAAACACGAACAACAGAGAAAAAGAGTGACTGAGAGGTTTTACTTCGAAAAGGGAGAGAATGACCAGTTGTTGAAAAGATAAAAACAGATTGAGTAAAGGCTGAGTAAATAACACTGAGCATTTACATGTAACACTAGTCCCCTACCAGGCACGGTTCTGGGTCCTTTACCGATATTCGCTTATCTAATCTTTGACCTCATTGTATGCAGGAAAAAGATGAAGCAATCTACCCAAGGACACCCCAGCTAGGAACTGGAACTGGAATATAATGACTGGAAGTCCAGCAGGCTGCTTCCCAGCCTGACAGCCATGGAAGTACAGGGCCAAGTGACAAACAGGCCACACTTAGGATGTGCTTTTGCAAGGAGCTGAGCTTGAGAGGGGAGAGATGACATCTGATCAAAATGTATCAAGAGTGACAAAAATGTCAAAAGAGGATTTTAAAGAAACGTTACTCTTGCTTCACTTCACTGTCATTCCCAAAACATTCTACCTTAAAGTATTTTCTCAACAGGCCAATGTAAAGATTTAGATTTGCTTCTTAAGATTCTGTGTTTTTCTGGGCTATGTGATACTCTACTGATACAAGACTTAGTTGGGAGTAAAACATTATGAGGATAGGCCAGACCTGGTTGCACAGGCCTATAATCCTAACCTTCTGGGAGCCTGGGGCATGAGGATCACAAGGATAAGCCCAGTCAAGGCAATCTAGCAAATTAGTGAGATGCTCACTAAAAAAAAAAAAAAAAAGTAAAGTGGGTCAAGGCTATAACTCAAAGTGAAGGCCATGGGTTCAATCTACAATACCACAAAAAAATTAAGTACTTTGAAGACAGTACACACCATTCAGACAGAAGTGGACAGATTAGGGAGAAAGGGACAAGGAGCAGGTAACCTTGTTCTAGAGATAGGAAGGAGCCTGTACCTGGATCTGGGGGCAGACCACTATTTGGGAAATTCATCAGTAGCAGATAAAGACAGAACTCATTTCACTTTTTATCTTTTTCAGATTTAGTCCAGAGAATCAATATTCTGTCCATATTCCATCAGACACTCACGCAGGCCAAGGACTTAAAGATGTCACTGGTGGGGCCTTCCATGTCTCAGCACCTTTCCGCTTGACTCCCTTGATCCTTAGGGCAGCAAGCTGGCCTCCACTGTCGACCTCCTCACGCTCTGGAAAGTGTGGCTCATCTCTAAGCAACAAACCAGAAGATGACACACACTGACTCTGGTGGTAGAGGAAGTACAAGTTTTTGTAATTAAGAGAGCATTTGATTTTAATTGAAAAATATTCTGATCCGAAACCACGGGTTAAAAATAAGCACTACTGTCAGAGACAACAGGGGCGCTACCTGTGCATGTCCATTACGTTGTCCAAGTGTCAACAGACTGGTCATTGCTGGGGCCTGTCCTTCTTCTGTGATTGTGTTTACACATTGGTTTCTGGCAAGGGCAAAGTGTTTGCTTATGACCTTGAATAAAATGTAGACATCACCTCACTTGGGTTCATCAGAAGCCCAACTTGTCCTCCCATTCATCTTTGTCAGACCAGCAGGAGCAGCCAGACTAGGTCATCCAGGGTCACCGCGTCCTTCCCAGTTGAGGAGGAGATTTTGTTCTTCTTTATTCTGCTGCAAGACCCAGGCAGACTTTGCCCCCGTAAATTGGCAATGCTCCATTAAGTCCCTGCATTTCCTTTTAGATTGTTTCTGCCTGGAATAGGGGAATGATAAAAGCCATGGTAGTAAATCTCGACTTGGTTTCCCAAGCAGCGGAAGGATGCCGTCCAGGTTCCTTTTGTGACACTGAGTCTTCAGCTCAGGGACCCTTAGGCTCTCTGACCCAGCTCTAAGGCCCTGTCTGTTGCACCCTTGCACACCACACACACCTCCCCCTCACCCCCACTCCAAGTGGTGATATTTCATGATTTTTCAGAAAGTGCAAGAAGAGTCCAATGGGGCCAATACCAGTCTGCAAGTCAAAGCAGAACTGTTTATCCTATTAACAAAACCAACGAAGCCTTGCTTCGGCCTCCACTGAAAATTCCCCAGGGCACTGAGCAGGCTATGTCAGACTGTTTTGGAAACTGCTAGAAGAAGGGGTCTGTTCAACGTTATTTACAATTCAGTAAACCATAGCATTTCCCCGGTCTTGCCAGTTTCCCAACTGAGCACAGACAACACTGCAAAGCTTTCCTATGGCTCAGCAAATACAATCAGCTCACAGGAGTACCGGTCTCTTCCCAGGCCAAAATCTGAGCCTGAGCGCACAGCCACCACGGCCCCAACTGGCACGTACGCACCTAGCAGTCCCACCTAGTCCCCACTGTCTAAGTGGGGACAGGCTCAGAGAGATGTGGAGACACAGGACATTGGAGGAGTTGAGACTGAAATGGAGAAACTGTAGGAGCTGGGGTGCATGCAGTAGGTACAACTCGGGTATCTCCCACCTTCCATTTGTCTGCAAAGAAATAGCATAGTCCACAGTCAAAAACCCATCCATAACCATTACCTCGAATTCATACAGATATTTACTATTTATAAACATCTGCATCTTACACTGTTTTTTTCCAAATGTATTCACATGTTGCTAAAGTAATGCATAGCAATTATAATGCTTTAATCGACCCATGTTGTCTATAGCTGTGCTTCTCAAAATTTAACATTTATTAAAAACACCTGAGAATCTTGCTGTACTACAGATTTCAATCAGAAGGTCTGGGGTGAGGCCCGAGTTTCTTTATTTTTAACCAGCTCCAAGTGACACATGATGCCACATTGGGTCTAGTAAAGCCAGATCTAGAAAATGCCATAATCTTCCTCTATTCCAAACCCACTCACATCCAACTACCCCATTACATTTCATGTTATAGTATTCTATAATTGGCTTTCTTCACTGACTTTGGAGAGTGAGCAACCCTCCTGGTCAAGACCAAAACCCCGTTGCTTTTACTGTGCACCCAAAATTCCACAGTTTATTCATATTGATGGAGAGTTAAGATAATTCTAAGTTGAAGGCTATCCTTAAGCCCACCCATGTTCATCTCTTACCTTTGTTATAAAAGAAGCCAAAGGAGATCTTGGCAACTTGGTGTGAGCTGGGCCTCACACCAGCCTCTGTATTTTGCCAAATGAGATCATATACCAGAATGAAACCTTTCAACCCAACTCTACAGCACACAGAAGCACAATTTCTGTGGTTCTCCAGCCTGGATGTGATTTTTACAAGCCATTGTGAGGATCTAGCCACAGGCCTCTGACATTCTAGGATAAGCAGAGTTCACTTTCCTTTGTTGTCAGTGTTACTGGAATATTAATGAGGAAAAACACTTCCTTATTTTATATTAAACCTACATGCATAATAAAAAAGAAAACATAAGATTCACAGGAATTTGTAAGGGTAAATATGACAGCTCAGAAATATTTTCTTGCCTGTGGCCAGTTGCTTTAGAATATATCCTCCAAGGATACAAATTACATCACTCTGTACTTACTGGATGATGATAATCACCTAGGCTAGCAATGGCGTTGACTTTGTTCCGCACCCTTATCAATAGGTAGGAAACTGAGGCTTAGGTTAGCTGACTAGCCTAGGTGGCTGATTAATTAAAGATGGTTTTATAATGTGGTCTAGATCATTAAAATGAAAAAGCAAATGAAGCTTGCAAAGCTGAAAACAGTTCATAAGTAATAGTTTTAACCAAGTGACTGTCAAATCTTTCTGCATTTTAAAATCAGTATGGAAACTGCTAATATCTTTCAATATTCAGGCCTAATCAAAACCAGTAAAATTTAGACACTGTTTGAATAAGACCTAGATATTGGGTGAATTTTGTCACTCCCGCATCTCCCTACCCCCAGAGCAAGAGCAGTTCAGCAGTCCAACTTCAAGAAAAACTGAGTACAAGGCAGTACGTCAAGGTCAAGGTGCTTCTTCAAGGTCAAGATTTATTCATTGATAGGTAATTCTCAATCCCAAATATGCCCAGATTCAGAAGCCAGCTAGATGAGATGTTCTGGGTTAACAGGGTCCTTGGGCTATTTTATTCAAAGAGAGAGACAATAGTATTATTTGTTGAAAGGTAAGTGAAGCTGGTGGCAGGTAATCATGGTTCATGATACTCTGCTGCATGTAGCTTGTGGGTTTCCGAGGCGTCTTTCATCTGGTTCTGTACATTGTATAGACAGAGAAAATAAATAGCTGAGCCCTCAGCCAGACCTTGACAAAGGCTTAAACGCTCCCTGCAGGACTAAGTCACTTCCCATAAACATTGATTTTCTACACCACAAGCAGCTCGGCATCTTCTGAAAGTATCCTACAAAAGGTGATCAGAATATACAGTTAATGCTCAAATTTTTTAAAAAATTACAGTAAAACACACTGCTAGAAATCCCTCACAGAACACTCCCTTGCACTTTAAACACACTAATTTTATTATTATTGCCTTTGCCTGAAGCAGTTCTGGAAAACCTCTTTGGTGAGTGTCTTTTTAAGATGTGATCTAAATCACTGCTGCTGATGCCCTTCGAGGGAAAGGCAGCCTCCTACAGACACGTCCTCACCCACCTCACTCCCCAGATCCGACACCATGGGACTTCTCAAAGTCAAAATGTCTACAGTTAGGATAGATTCAAGACAATGAAGCAGCAACTAGAGACACTGTCACGAAAAGACTTTAAGAACTTCCTGAGAAAGTGACAACAATAATGATGTTAGAAATAAAGGGGATATTTTGAAGAGGATCGATGATAACGTGTCTTGCACTATATAATTTTTAAAATTTAAACATTCATCATATTTTCCAATCACACCTCATATAGATATGTACTATAACCAATGTCTTATCTCCCAGACCCACTGAAGGAGACACCAAGAAACTGCTCACTTTTGCTAAAGTCTCTCAGGATTGAAAATGCAATCAAACCAATGAGAGGCAAAAAAAACCCATCTCCAGATCAGAGCAGCAAACACTGAAATGATGCAAAGAGATAAGCTGGACCCAGACCCCAGCAGTTTTCTCCCTGGGCCAGAAAAGCTGAGGTGCCAGATGAAATGGAGACGAGTGATCATCACTGAAAGCCCTGGGGGCCAGCTGCTGCCATCTGGTAGCTTGATTTCAACCACAGGATTTCAATAATGGTCATGCAAAAGGAATCATTCCCGTGCCTGACCTCCCAGTGCTCAAGAGTTTCTAGACCTGTTCATGACTTGCAAATGATGAACTTATTACCAGGAAGGATGCCGTGAGCTGTCCTGTCCTGTAAGTACTGCTGTCCTTGTAACCTGACCCAGGGAGGGTCCTTCCCAGCACACATTTCCCGATTTGTTTACTTCTGATTTCAAACCTATGAATGGCACCCATGGAAAGCCCAGGTGGGCTCTGGTCTGCACCATGTAACCGAGAACACAAATCCAAGACAAGCAGTGTGTGGGTGGGGAGAGAAAAGACCGACGGCTGGGACTTGTCACAAGAGCGCATGTGGAGGAAGAAGGCAGCAAGGCTGGTGTCCCGCGCTGCTGCCCAGAAAGCCAGCCAGCTGCCACCCGCCCTCAGTATAGGAGACCACAGCCTTCCACTAGACACACACGTAACTAATTAGCCTTTACTTGCCTACCGCCTGCTGCTCCAGGTGGTCTCATGATTGATTACAGCCCAGATGCTCTTGAAGGCATGTGTAGCCTCTGAGGTTTAGACTATGAAATCTCATTTCTTTACTGAGGTTCCCTCTGAACCCTGGAAGCCACCAAGTCCTTCCTAGGGCAAAGAGCCCAATTCTTCCAGCTGCCTGAGCTCCCTGGAGGATCTTAGTGGCCACAATGACTCATGCAGCAGCCTTCCATCCACAAAGCCTCCATGGGCGAGGACACCATCTGGTTACCAGAAGCAGTGCGTACAGTGCCAGGCCACCCCGGAGGCCAGTGAGGCAGAGGCCGAGCTGCTGGGGGACATGCATTCTCCCCCTGCTCCCCGTGCTCTGCAGCCATGTTGTTGGCCAGGTGCTTCCTGAGCTCCTGACACGTTCTGTTGCCTTCTGCTTCCTGTGGTAGGGAACAAGAGCGCAAACTTAACAGGAGACGTGAAGAGACAGAACGCCGTCTGGAAGGCGCGATTCCTATTCTATGACAAAAGATGCCTTGGGAATGGTGCGAGAGAGACAAAATAGGGAAGGACCACAGAGCCGGGAAGACGAAAGGAACTCCAGCACGACAGCCTCCGAGTACTCTCCTTGCCAGGCCCCGTTAGTGAGCCAGCTAAGGAGATCCTCAGTGAAGCCAGCAAGTATGTCCAGAGGCGATCAATAGCATTTTACTGATAAGAACGGCAAGTGGAAAGTCCCTCGAATGCCCAGCGACAAGCATATTAAAGTGTAATCATTTATCATTTGATAGTCCGTCCGGGGCGTTCACTCATTCCTCCTTCGGCAAACATTCATTGAGCGCCTACTCTCGGTCTGCGTGAAGCCCAGACCCTGTAGATGCAGATGTGAGTGAAAGGGAAGAGCATCCGGCCTTGCTGCTGGGTGTGGTTCAGAGACACGCCTTTATGCCTTGTAAGCGTAGATAAGCCCATCAGATACAGTAGGTTTTATTATTCGATAGGAACTAAAGGATCTTACTGGAAACAGATGGACGATTGAGCTAGAGTGCTGGGGTGTGGGGGACACAACAAATAAAAATGGTATCAACTCCCTTGTCATGGTTTCCAAATATACTGCAAGCTCTGTGCACAGTGATAAAGTCTGTCTGGCTTCTGAAGAAAACCCTCTGGCGTGATCAATAGCATAATCCGAAGGCAGGTGGTCAATTACTTTAGGATGTGGTGGTTTATATGGTTAGAGCTTGCCGGTTGATGAAAAGCAGCGTCCTCTGAGACGTCGCGCTAGGTTGGGCAGTTCTCCGCAGACCACGCTGGCTGCTGGAGAGTCCATCGCAGTGAGCGCGGCTCGTCTAGCACTCATCACGGCCGCCCGGCGCTCCACACTAGGGAACTAAGGCAAGAAGGGAGCGTGGTGCTCACTCTTAGTCCTTTTTTTTTTTTTTTCCAGCGCTGTGGAACTTAAACCAGAGTCTGTGTATCCTAGGTGTGCACTATACCGCCACAATATACCCTCAGCGTCCTCTAAGTCCTTTTATTTAATAAATAGCTTTAGTATGACGAATTTCCACTGAAAAGCTCAGGAGAAGCACAGCAGCCTTGTCTGAAGGAATTCATGATGGCTTATTCTGCCCTGCACCTTCCCACCCTTGGATCTCTAGGCCCGCTCAGCCAGCCGAGAGGCTCCTCAAAGCCTGGTGATGGCCACCAGAAGCCCAGAAGCTCTTGAAGGCATGCTCATTTACCTCATCCGTTACCCTGATGAAGAGGGTTTCAGAGATACTTCTTTCCGTTTAAGAGAATTTTAAGAAGAAACAGTTCCCTTTAGAGAAAGCAAATTTAAGACTACAATTAATAGATTAAAATTCTGGGGTCTGCAGGAACTGGAATTTTAGGGCTATTTTCAGTTATAAATAGATCTCAACATATAAATGTACTGCAAAAGTTGCTCTTTTTTGGACTTAGTCTTTGGTACTTATAAATTTGGTATGGGAGATTTTATATATATATAATATATATATATATAGAGAGAGAGAGAGAGAGAGAGAGAGAGAGAGAGAGAGATGAAAGAGGAGAGATGAGACAAGGAGACGAGAGGAAACAAGAGGAAGGAAGTGGAGAGAAGCGGAGAAGAGGACAGGGTAAGGAAGGGGAGGTTAGGGGAGGGGAAGAGAGGGGAGAGGGAAGGAGAAGAGAGGGAAGAAGGAAGAGAGAATACATCTTTGGAAAGGCAGTCAGGGTGCTAGTCACTGATACACAGCTCAGCATAGATTCTTTGGCCAATGATTTGATGGCTATCACATTGCTAAATAAGATTTATGAACAACAGTCAAAAGAGAATCATAGATAACTGGTGATTGCATTCGTCACTACCTCTTCTCTCAAGATAGGATTCTAACTACTTGAATCTAACATGAAGTATGTGCTCAAGGGGCCAGCATCCACGTGGATACATGAAGAGTCGTGCCTGGTTCCTTTATATTTTATCTCTGCCCACATACATGCAGGTACTCACAACCTTCACCATGTACTCCCCCACTCAGTGCCCTGAGACAATCTACTTGACCTCACATACTCTTACCTAATGCTGTTCAAACATGTGTGGCTCAGACTTGACCCGAAGAGACCCAGGACAGATGTCTCCAGTGGGGAAGGTCCTGGAACATAGTCCATTCACAATCATGCCAGTGAGTCATAATCAATGAAGCTTGAGAAACTGGTTTGATGAAAATACATTCACTTGGAATAATAGAAGTAGAGAAAGGGGCTCGGAAGAGGTCACTGATACATTCCAGCCACCCACCTGAGATGGGGTAGCAGTGGTCATGGAAGAGAGCACAATGACTTCTGGTGAGTGGGAAAGATCGAGACACAGTTTTCACCCAGTAGGACTGAACAATGTTGATGAGTAAGCTCCTAAGTAAAACTAAAAAGGTTGTTGATTAGGAAGCAATAAATCGGGGGGAGGGGGAGCTGGCTGGAGATTGATTCTTTCAGTGTTGTATGATTTGTTTCAAAGAAAGTACCGTTAAAAGATCCCATATGCTTGATCCAAGCAGTCATAACTTTCCAAGAAAGATTGACTGCTGAACCCTAAAAATAAGGCCTAGAAAAGCAATCAGCCAGCATTAACGATCAACTGTAGGGCTTAAGATATCCCACTATATTCCAATAGCTAATTTCATGTTACATCCCAAACAACTAGTTCTGCATTTAGGGGTTTTTTTGGATCACAGGTATAATTCTTCTACATAATGATTTTTTACCAGGAGCCTTGAAGAATACTTGAAAATGAAAGCAAATCCATTTGTAGAATACTTTAAAACTCATGTAAAGAGTAAAGCATATGTCATATCCCTAGCTGTTTGAGTCGAAGCCAGAAGCCTTTGTGTATGATCATCCTGTGCTGGAAGCTTTTGCACTTGGTCCCCTAAGTTTGAAGCTAAAATACCATGAAACTTTCTGAGATGAGTTGTACTAATAAGTTCATCTGGTTAACAGGGTTAAGTCATGTGTCATGAGGCCCATTCTTGACCTTACCACATTCCATTGGTCTTCTGTGCACACAGCTGGCCTTGACACGGCCAGCAGAGGCCAGAGCTCTTTTGAAAGGGCAATTAGTCTGTGTATACATGTGGCGAGGTGCCAGTAATTCTTCCAGCCTAAGGGACCCATCTGTTTCTGTTAATACTGCTATTGTCCCACAGAGCTTGCGAAAGTCATCTTCCTTCTTCTTGAGCTTCTAGAGGCCCATACGTGAATCAAGCTTGAGCAGGGCAATTTAAAATGCAAAGTCTGGCTATCTCTTTCAAAGTGCTTTCTTCACACATACCCTACTAGTGACGCTCATGACCAGTTTTTTTGTCTTTTAAACTAAAGGGGCTTTTCTACATTTACTGCTGTGAAGAGATGCAGATGCAGCTTCCTTGGTAAAGCTTATGATAACCAGGATCATAGGTAGTTCTAGTCCCACCTCCTGCATAATACTCTCCAATCACACTCATAAAGCCAACTTGAGAAGCTGTGCTTACTGACACATAGTAGGTATTTAATAAATATTTGCTGAACGGATGAATTGTCTAAATGGATGAGTGAGTGACTGGATGGATGGATGGTAATAATATCTTAAGTCTGGTTTCAGGTCTCAAAAACTAGAACTTTGTAAACCTATTTAAATTCTCTAGGATTTAGTTCCTTCCATTGGAAAAAACAATCATAAAACTTCCTATAAGACTGTTCTGAAGATTAAAGAAGACAATTTGCACAGCCTACTCAGCACTTTGGCCACTATAGAGTTAGCTTTCAGAAACGCTAACTATTCTCATTGCTTGTAAATCATCTGATTACAAAGAAAATCCTGAGTCACTATAAATCATAAAAATGCAAGACATTTGCATAATTCTGTAATTTATAGTGAGCACACTGCTAGTGCTCACCTTTCATCCAGTCCTGAGGCACCAGTGGGGCCTGAGTCGCTGTCTGAGAACACCACCAGGGCCACCATGATGTGTTTTCACTGAAGATGTGTCATAGACATGGTAAGGGATGAATTGGATGAGTGAGGAAATGAAAGAATGGATGGACAGACAAAAAGCATGGAAAGATGAAGAAGAAATGACAGCTTATGTAGTTAAGTGTTTCTTGTCCAGAGAGACTTTATCCCCTATGGCACATTTGGCAACATCGGGACACTTTTTTGGTTGTCATAACTGGGAGGTACGATTGGCACCTAGTGGGTAGAGACCAGAGAAGCCATGAAACATCCTACAGTGCACAAGGCAAATCCCGCTACAAATAATTTCCAGTCCAAAGTGTCAATTGTACAGAACTTAAACCCCGATCTCATTCATTGGTTTTAAATCTTCGCTTCTCCACAGACCTATCTATCTGCCGTGTGTCTGCAGAGTCCTGCACTTGTACGTACTAGCACGTATAGGTACGTACCTATTTATGTCAAGGCTGAGAGGCCCCCTCACTGTAAGGAAGATCAGGTCGTCAAGAGTAAAGCTGAAATTCCCATGGAGTCTTTATTTCAAAAAGACACTGAAGAGTTGCGAGCCTTCTGGATAAAAGAACCACAATATCTGGATTTCAAATTTCCAAATTTGAGAAAGCAGGAAATTGCCTTATTAAAAGATAATTCTCTCATGGAGTATATTTCACATAGACAAGTTTAATAATGAAAGGCTTTCTATTTTGTGAACATTCTCCTTAACGCTTTGGAGTTTGTGAAGAAGAGAGGGAAGATGACTGAAATTGATTGTTGTTGGCTTTTCCTGCCACACAGCAGCCCAGAAATGTGCGTGTGGGTAAAAATTTCATCTGCAGACCAGAAAATTTTAAATGAGTAAGATGAAAATTCATCTGGGAAAAATCTACATTTCAAAATCAAGGAACTGCTGACTCCATTCAGAAACTAAGGATCCTTCTAACTGTATGTCATTTTCTGTCCTAATCCCCACACAAGGCCAACATGCAACATTTGTGATCTTGTCCTGGCCTTCCCTGGATATATTGGGACTCTGCCCGCCTCGCTACCTTCAATCTACTCATTCTCTTTCTTGCAATTTTTAATGGCCCTTATATTGTTATTTTGTTCTGTTAATTATTTTAAATAGGTACAGCAAATTCACAGTTCTTAAGTCTGTAGTCAGGCAGTGTTTGACAGAAGAATTGCTTCTTGCTACTGTCGCTTGGGTCGCAAAGTACACCCTATTTCTCTACTCCTGGCATCTCTTACAGACCCTTTCCTGGTATCCCCACCCTCGGTATTAAGGGGCAATTGCTGTTTGGATTTTTATCACCATAAATTGACTTTGCTCAACCTGAAATCTCATATAAATGAAATCATGCATCTGGTCCTCTGCTGTGTGCAGCTTTTTTAGTTCAACATTAGACTTAGATGTGTTGCTACGTATTTCAGTTTCCTTTTTATTTTTAGTGGCACTCTAGTATACGAGAAAGGTTTTTTAAGTTAGTATAAATATTCTAGTGTGAAACTTTTTTAAACCTGTAATGTTATTGGGAAATTACCTAGGAGTGGGTTATAGAGAGCCACCCGCCAATCCTGACCTGGCACCTAACTCGGCTCCAGCCACTCAGCAGTGTCCGTCCTCCACCTATGACACTGTGCACATCTTCTTTCCCTTCATCTGGGTAATTCCCACCCACGCTTCAGGTCTTGACTTAGACTTCACATGTCAGGTAACATTCCTTGATGTCTATGGCACCCTCAGGTGTTCTCACTCCAATTATCACTGTTGTTAATATCTAACTCTGGTACCTGTTCATTCAGGTACATGAGCATGCCATGACCAAGGTTAACAACCCGTTTGGGAAGTTTGAACTCACAGGCATACCTTCTACTCCCCGAGGTGTGCCTCAGATTGAGGTCACTTTCCCCCCATTTTATTGATATGTACAAGTGCAGAATTTAAGGTTTACAATTTAAGGTTTGCACATACGCATCTTGTCAAGATCACAAGGGCTTTCCCACTCTCCTTTTGTCCCTCCCCCTACCCTCCCTTCCCTCCCTTCACCCCCACCCTGTCCCCCTCTTTCGCTTTGTCTTTCATTTAAAGTTCCATGAGATAGTTGTGGTCTGGGTTTCTCGAGATCACTTTTAATATTGATGCCAATGGCATCCTCAATGTGTCTGCTGTAGATAAGAGTATAGGTAAAGAGAACAAGATTACCATCACTAATGACAAGGTCCGCTTGAGCAAAGAAGACACTGAGTGCAAGGTCCAGGCAGCAGAGAAGTACGAAGCTGAAGATGAGAAGCAGAGGGACGAGGTGTCATCTAAAAATTCCTTGGAGTCCTAAAAATTTAACATGAAAGTAACAGTTGAAGATGAGAAACTTCAGGACGAATAGAAGATTCTTGACAAAAATATTGAAATCATCAACTAGCTCAATAAAAATCAGACTGTAGACAAGGAAGAATTTGAACATCAGTGCAAAGAGCTGGGAAAGTCTGCAGCCACATCATTACCAGATTGTACCAGAGTGTTGGTGGCATGCCTGGAGGAATGCCTGGGGCCTTCCCTGGTGGAGGAGTTCTTCCCTCTGGTGGTGCTTCCTCAGGGCCCGGCATTGAAGAGGTTGATTAAGTCAGTCCGAGTATAGATGTAGCATTGTTCCACACAGCAAACATCAAGGGATCTAAATTTGTAGCAGATTCTGTGGCAGTCTTATAACATTGAACTGTGGTAGTAAAGCACTGGGAATTCTCAATACTTGAATATGATGGAAAGCATGCAGAGGGAAAAGATATAGCATGACGCTTTATAAGCAATACACTATATAAGTGAATATAAAGTGCCCTAAAATAAAACTTTTTAAAAGTGGCACCAAAAATGATATGTTTCTAATATCAGTAGTAGCTTAAAATCTATTAGCATCTGCCAGGGACAGGGACAAACTGAAGGAGAGAGATCTGAAAATCCTTGGGGATGAATTATCTTGTCTCATGGTTTTCAAACTGTCCTCTTGAGACAGCTGTGGCACATGAGATCTCTCAGAGATCCCTAGGATTGTGGGCAGCAGGCAAAAGAAGTCAAGGGAACTGGGCACCAAAGCTCCTTGACCAGGTTCAACCAAGAATCACTGACCTGGTCCTGAGCTTTCAAACTCAAATACCTCCAGTGACCAGGAAGGCAACATAAGTCAGTTGACTGGTCAGGGGATTTTTGTGTGCTACACATACACAGCCTCCAGTTCTACAATCAACTACTCTGTGGCTCATTTTCCATGAAATACACAACCCACTCACCAAAATGTTGACTTATCCAGTTGATTTACAAGAACCAAAACGGCTGTGCTAATAAGACCAAAAGTAGTAACTAAACATTCATTTTCAGTATCAATGAGACAATAGAGAGAGAGACTTGTTTCTATCACATTATATCAGGGGTCCATAGCTTATCTCAACCACTTGGCTAAAGCAGTGTTTGGCAAACTTTACACCATAAAATCACTCCCTTCCTCCCTGTTGTACTCTGTAAGAGGGTCACTGAGTGCGAGCCACACTTGAGGAATGAGGAGTTCCACTCCGCCTTGGTAAAGGCAGGATAAATTACTTGGAATTCTACATGGGAGATGTAGATGACTCTATCACTCTGTCATGAGAAAGAAAACTATTTTTAGGAAGAGCCAGATTTCTTCCAAGGTGTTACTGAGCAACAGTGTCCACCTCTAAAAGCAAAGAGAAATGGGAGAGGTGCTGTCCACCACCTTCCTTTTGTTAGTGTTTCAGAGGAAGCATAGAGTAATGGCCCCAGGAGAGGCAGCCAGTGGCATCTGCAGGGCTGGAGGCAACACTTCAGCTGTATTTGCTTCACTGAGGCAAAATACCTAAAACTCACAATTTGAAAGAGAAAAAGTTTACATAGGCTCATAGTTTCCCGGGGTGTAGGCCATCATCAGCCCAGCTCCAAGGGAGAAGCATCAGGGTGAAAGGACCTGCTGGAGGAAAGCTGCTTTCCTCTTGGCTGCCAGGAAGCAGAGAAGGACGACAGGCGCCAAGGACAGGAATGTAACCTTCCAGGTCAAGGCCCAGTAATCTGCCTTCTACAACCTGGCCCGACCTTTGAACAGGAGATCTTGGGGAGATATTGTAGATCTAAGCCATAACAAGTGGGTTTTTAATCAAATAACTAAGCAGATATAGGTCTTCCTATTCTACAGTTTTTGTATTTATTCTTTTTTGAGACAGGGTTTTCTCTGTAGCCCTTTGCATTTATTCTTCAAGTAAACTGTAATAAAATGAGAAAAGTAAAAATTGTGACTTCAACATATTTGTATCTAAAAGGGTTTTTTTGTTTTGTTATTATTTTTATTGTTATTTGTTTTTAACTTGACTTAAAACATTATTTGGGAAAAGTCTTAAATCAGACGCAGAAAACCTCTCAACTCTTAAAGTAAAGGACAGTTAGATGCATACTGTTCTAAAACAAAACCGTGTGTGTGTGTGTGTTTGTGTGTGTGTGTGTGTGTGTGTGTGTGTGTGATAGCCTCATGAAATGAAAGAGGCTAAGACACTAAGGTAGAATCACTAGCTGACAAGGTCACCGTTGAAATTTTCAGTATAGAAGAGTCAAGCTTTTGTTATCTAAGTAGAGACACATACATCAATGAAACAAATCCTTAACTGTTAAGACTCCTTGGGGAAAAAAGTGCAACTGAGTATTACACCATTTCCTTACAAGAAGAGTTTGGGGTGAGGGGAATCAACAGAAAGCTGGAGATGCTACTGCAACATTTTTAGCTGCAAGCAACTCCTATGTTTGCATTCAGTTGCCCCACCTGGGAAAGCACATGTCCTCAGATAGGACTCACTCCGTCCCTTCTCAGTCGTGAGCCTGTCACCAGCTCAGCGGCCCTGAGCAGTTGTTTACTTCTGCTTACCAAATACTGTTTTCACAGATAGAACAAAATGGCAACTTGAGCAAGATGGAGGAGTGTTGGGCACACTGAGAGAATGCGCCCCGTGCTGCCGGAGGACTATTCATACATCCAGGATGCACTAAATGCAGACCCCAGTCAGTAGTCATCAGAGCAGGTGCATTGACTTACCTGGTGATAATTCCTGTATCTAAGAGAGGAACCACAATAACAGTAACAAAAACAATCAAGTGTTAAATGCGTGAAAGGGGGCAAAGCGATTTCGATGCATTCTTGTGTTTAGTTCTCACCCTGACCTCCAAGGGAGCCCTGTCATTACTGCCATTTTCCAAATGATGAGCTCAGGCCCAGAGAGTCACTTGCCCAAAGTCATTATCAAGTAAATGATTCAAGCAAGGTTCTAATCCACTCGGCTACAAACATGCTGCCATAGAATGAAGCTTGCCTCCCCTCGTCATGCTCCGCAGAATGTAATTCTATATTTATTCATGTCTTCGATAAGGGTCTGGTTCAAAACTAGCTCAAACTCGGAGTCAGGATTCTCTGGAGTGGCTCTTGTTGCTCATCATACGCCTGACAAGGAACAAGTGCTCAGTGAGATGAATTTTTACAACCGAATGTCCAACTGAATGAGCAAATGCTTCTCAATGTGTTCAGTGTCAGCTTTCAGGCTGTCAGAAGGCTCTGCCCAGAACTTGAATTAATGAGCTCCATTAATTTGCTGTAAAGAGATAAATTGCAACTGATAAATGCATGTTCAGTTTTTTTTTTTTCCAAGCAAGTTCTTTAAGAGGCTTCTCACACAATGAATTTAAGAAATTGGGAGGCTGAAAATGATTTGAGAGCGGGAGCAAAGCAGCTGCCAAATGCAGACCAAGAGGAGGAGCCACAACATCTGGGAGATTGTCCTGCTGTCCACAGGGGGAGTCCACAGGAACGAGGCTCTACTCACACCCATTTTCCCTTCCCAGGCCATCTCCTGTCGCCCATCCCTCCATTGAGGTCCCTGTGTGTCACGTGACCAACTACATCTTTTGTAGGAAGATGAGGGAGAGCACAGTCCCAGGGTGCCTGCTGCTGGGTACCCCACAGGTGCTTAACCAACAACGTTAATATTTTGGTCCTAATTTGCTTCCAAAACAATCTAAAATATTAGCATATTGCAATGTTTCTTTTAATAATCAGTGTATGGATGTATTGGTATGTCTTTTGTGACGTTAGGGACAGATTTTCTAAGGCTACAGAGAGAATAAAAAGCATCTTAAATTATTATGCTTCAAATCCTCCCCCACACCTGATTTCAGGATGTGGCTTGGCCTAACAAAATGTTTCCATGTGGAGTTTTAAATGCATTGTCCAAAATGATCCTCGGACTCCAGCACAGTCGTTGGATACAGATGGGACTGAAGAGAGGATGGCTCCGAATTACTTTCAAGTGTCTGAGGACCTTAGCTGCTTGAGAAAGCAATCCCACTTCACCCTCCAAAGGAGAGCAGCATGCAGGATTGTAAGGTATTTCTGACCCTACAGGTGCTGGCACAGGTGCCTAAAATCACCACTAAATTTCATATTCTTCAACATTCACATGTCCTGAATTTTACTGACAAATTTAAATGTATGCCTTGAGATGAGAATTCTTCTTATTCTTTTCCTGTCCTTCATATTGGCAAGCAACACTTATCGAGAGCTAAGAATCCAGGCTTGGTGGCAAGGCCTGTAATCCCGGCACTCTTGTGGGAGGCTGAGGCAGGAAGATCACAATTTCCAGCCCAAACTGAGTAAAATAAAATAAAATAAAAAAGTTGGGATGTAGGTCAGTGTGTGGGTCCCATGGCTTGATCCCAAGCACAAAAAGAAGAAACATTCCCAGAGGTATGGAGAGTGGCTCTGACAGCCATGGAGAATGTTGATCACTCCACTTTGTTTCACTGTAACAAAGTACTTTGTAAGGAAAAGTGGTTTGTTGAGCTCATTTTTGGAGAGTCAAAGCTTAAGATCTGAAAGTCCTATGCATTTGACCTCCAAGAATCACCCAAAGGAATCCGGAGAGAGGCTCAGTGGTCGCGTTCTTCCTCAGAACAACATCTTCTCATGAGAACTACTGCAATGTTCTCTGAAGGCGGCTCCCACGATGACCCAAATCCCTCTCCTTAGGTCCCCTGATTAACGGGCCTAACACTAGCTTCCACGTGAACCTTTGGGAACTGACTCCAAGTACAAAAACAAAGCAACCCTATAACGTATTCCTCAGGAGGGGCCATTTAAAATGCCATACGCATTGGAGTCGTTCAACAGCCAATATCAAATCCAGAAAAAGTGTTCTAAATTTTTAAAAGAACAAAAAAGACAAGCACATCTTTGACTCGCTAACATTTATTCAATATTCTTGGAAATTAGCATGAATCAGAAGAAGCACATAGCAATCAAATACAGCCACAAAAAATGTTTTGGATATAAATAAAGATGCACTGTGAGAAACACTTACTACTGAAGGGACTGGTTACTCTCTTACGCTTACTACCTCTTAGCAACGAACAACTCAAATGGAAATTTAGATCTACTCACAATAGAAAAGACTTGACTTTTAAAAGAAAAAATATATATAGATTGAAATCAATCATAATTTGCTTCACTAGACTCTTTCGTTACATATGCTTTTCAAGGGTGGGCTCGACGACCCTTACGGAAATGACGAAAGAAACTCTAAAGGATGTTTCCGCAAAGTTCAACAGAACCATGTGGAGATAAGTTACTTACCCATGCACAGAATAAGGCAAAGGCTAATTTCATTCAGTTAGGAATAATAAATTTTACTAGTTTCTTTTTCACAAAACGAACATTTCAGACTTCTTTATAAGTAACGGGTATACTGTATTATGCATCATAGTCTACTTTACATGTGTTTCCTAACTCTACTCAGAAAGCCAGCACTCACGCGTCAAAAGAAACATCTCCTTGATTAGACTTATTCTGCAACAACCACAGAAATTAATCTGGGTCTCATGGTAAGGTCTACCGTGGAAAGAGCACATACTAATAGAAGCATACAGCTTAGAGAGCTCAAAGAACAATAAAACGTAGTCTATGGATTTCACAAATTTCATTTTTTAAAATATCTTAAAACTAAAAGCTGCAGAAAATTAGTTCTTCAATATTCTACCGAAAACTCTTGAGCAGCTAACATTTTAAATTTAAGCTTTTTAATTTTCTTAAAAATATTTAAATGAGTGTCGTATCCCCATCTTTTTGAAAAATAATCAAGAAAAATGAGAAAAAGATTACAAATCTTTTGTTTTAATCAGTGTGACCAAAGGTTTGTCATCAGGGCTGCAGTCCTCGTAGGCGATCGGGGTCACGTCGTACATCGCAGGCCGGGATTTCCTTCCAAACCTGAAATCACAAAGAAAGAGAGCTCAGGTAAGATAAACATGGAATCCCAGTTCTATTAAAGACAAGTGGTGAGAATAACTTACATTCAAGAATCCAGTGGAGCTATAAACATACTCTAAAGTTATATTCTCTCTCAAGTACAAAAATTTAAGATACCCTGACTTTAATATTGAACGAGTATAAACATTAGTCTTTGGTACAGGAGGCAAAAAAAAATGAATTTCACAAAACATAAAGCCCAAATTAATGTTGAAGCCTCCAAGGTAAATCTCGGTAAAGCAGTCAAGCATGGCAGTTGTACAGTAGGTTTTAAGGAAAAGTGTATTGATTGGTCTTTTTTTTTTCTTCTGAGACCCATAAATATTTGGAGAGGCAGGTTCATTTTACATCCACCGTAGTGCCTGGAATACACAATGGCGAGCAGTCATCCCCAGCAAGAGTGTGCAGACTGATTCCCTGGGAGATTTTCAGGGAATAAGCTGGAAAGATTCTGAGGTCATCTGAGATCCAAAAACAGAAGAGAGAAATAGAGAGGGAGGAAACGCAGGAGGAGGAAGTGCCTGTGGTGTTGGCCCACAAACTCCACTAGCCCTTATCATCAAATCCCACCCACCTGTCACCTCCCTTGACTCCAGGACTGCCATGAACACATGAGCCATTGTTTCCCCTGAGCACAAAGACACTGACCCAACAGATTTGTGTATGTCCAAATCTCCTTCCCAGGAAGACTGACACCCAGAAAGCAAAGGAGTCGAAGTCCAAGTCCGACACCTCCTACCAAACTAGTCGTTAGATGGAAATTAACAGTACAGCCAATTCAACTTCTGGGTGGTCTCTTCCCAGTCAAGACCTCCCCTAAACCTAAAGTTTCCAATAAAGCATGATGTAAACAATCTTTTACATGAGCCTTGCCTTGCTCCTCCTTGGTTTGTTTTTTTTCTATTTATTTTATCAGAGCATATTTGCAATATATGATGACTCTATTCGTGCTGGGGCGCCAGCCCACATACACATTGTATTGTGTTCATCTGTACGGAGAGCACTGTTCCAACTGTTTCAAATCCAATAAGGTTCACTAGAGATGATTTTTTCTAAATCTTGCATTTTAAAATTCTTACATATTGAAATGGGGCCCAGGGCTTCCATCCCTTTTGTCCTCATTTCCTAATTCTCCCTCCTCTGTCTTTCAAACCTCTGTCTTCTCATGGGCAGAGCTGAGGGACTGAGACGAAGTGAAAAAATGAGAAAGCAGTGCATCCCTCACAGAACCAATGAACTTCAAGCCTTCATCAGTCTTGCAGTCCAATTCACTCAAGATTGGCTTCTAGAGTATGTGGGCATAAAGCATGCCAGGTAACACCTGGCAAGAGGCAGGATTAGAGTTAAAGAATTCTGCTCCCAAGAAGCCCACAGCTATCACTGCACAACATTCAAAGGGACTTAATGAAATCATTTCTAATAGGTGAAAGCCTCAGCAAAGATCCACAGATAGAGGTGGGACTTTAGTCTTGTAGTAGCTATCTAAATTAAATAAAATCTAAATAATCTGAGAAAGGCATAGTGGCCAACAATGTAAAACCTCATTAGATCCTACAATTTTTCTCTATCTGAAAATATCAGAGGCTACTTTTCCCTTTTTTTTTTCTTCCCCTAAATATTGGACACACAGCTACATCTCCAGCCCTGTTTTAAACTTTTTTTTGGTTTATTTATTGACCAGCTTTTATTGGAGTTTATATATTGCCTTCTTTTGATATATTTTCCATTTCCTCTGTTTTACTTATTTTGAGACTACATTGCCTAGCTGGGCTCCAACTTGGAATCCTCCTGCCTCAGCCTCCGAGAGTGCTGAAGTTAAAGGTATGTACCACCACACTCAGCATGTTAGAAATAATGTTACAGTGCAAACATTTTAACAATTTATTTCTCACAAAATAGCTAAACACATTGATAATAAAAGTGATAAAAAGAAAACACAGCAAGCAGGAAACAAAGCCCTCATTATTCTAGCCAAGTATCATAGGATAGTTCCTGTGGAAACTTTGAGGTGAAGACCAGCAAATCGGATCAAACAACTGAGTAATTAAGCAATTAGTGGTCTGAAAGGAAACATGCAAGCAATTTAGCAGATTAAACTTATCCTTCTTTTTTATATAATTCCATAGTTGGAGGAAGAATCTGCTTTATCCAAATCTAGAAAATGAGTTGCCCCTATTTTATGCCACCGGTTAGCAAGCCATAGTTCAAAGGACTACTAGTGTAAACGTTGCCATGGAGATGACGAATGTCACGACGGGTTTGAGAATGGGGGTCTCAGACCCATTGAGCGCTACAAAGCAAGAGCACCAAGAACTTGCTCGAGCCATTGGTTCACCTGTGCTGCACCAAGAAGACTGAAGAGCAAGGAAGGTAGCTATGTGTCCATATTGGTCTACCTGCGTGTGCAGCAGGGTGCCAGCTAACTCCAATCAGTGCAAGGCATAAAGCATAATGCTGTTACAAAGATAGCCCCGTTCAATAAGACTAACATGCCCGGGACTACAGAAGCGTTTTACAGGCTTGGAGCTGCAATCCCTGTACATCACCTTCCTAATTAATGGGAACCTGTTTGATACCTCAGATCTGTCCAATTCCTTAGGTCGGTTATAGAGATCTCTGTGCAAAGTGCAGTGTCCACCATCAGCAAGTGTGCTTTACAAAAACACTGCAGCTTGTAAACGCCCAGTACACTGAGACATTCTTTCATTCTTTACTTGAATCTCCTACATCTCTTGCAGTGGCAGGCTCGTAGGTAGTGATAAATGAACATGCATTCCCATCTGCACCGAGAACACTCGAAGGGTCTTTCATCTCCTTTGTGTCTCAGAATTGGGTAGACAATAAGAAATCAAGCTAATCGCATTTTAAACTTCCAAACGCTAAACCACTATAAGAGGTTGCCTATGTTATCGCAGGGCTTTCTGTATGGCTGTTCTTTTTTTAACACATTTTTTCTTACTACAGAAACAAATTTTAATTGTAGTAATATAAAATTAGAAGCTTGAGAAACTTATAGTGTAGCCTAGCAGCTGCAGGCCAATTCTAGCCTGATGTCTATTTTTTAAATAAATAAAGTTTTATTGGGTCACAGCAAAGTCTGTTTGTGCCATCCCTGTATAACTCCGCACTACAAAGGCAGACTGGTGTAGTGACGACAGCATCTCAGTGCTCTACAGTCTAAGCTATTGCACGCACCCTTGACAAAGACCAGTGAATTACCCCTAACGCCTGGCTCCAGCGGACCAGCTGGGAACATTCTGTGTTCTTCAGTCTGTCTGTCTCTCCATCCCACAATTTCAAATCCATGTGGCAAATATGTATTAAGCACTGTGTGTGAGACTGTGTTTGTTAC
This sequence comes from Ctenodactylus gundi, assembly GCA_004027205.1. NCBI lineage: Eukaryota > Metazoa > Chordata > Mammalia > Rodentia > Ctenodactylidae > Ctenodactylus > Ctenodactylus gundi. The sequence goes on from PVKB01005740.1 coordinate 65,334, forward strand.
ACATTGGACAAAACTACAAAAACTACATATGAACTGAGTTTTTCATTCAACATTCTACATTAACTTTTGCTCAGAAAGCATTCTGACCAAGTAAAAACAACTCAGAAGTTTTTTTTTTATTTTAATTGCTAGAAAAAACTTTCCTCCTGTGCTAGGGTGGGAATGAAGGGCTGGGTGGCTGGCTGGAGTGCACTGTGGCTAGTGTCACATATTCCCACACAGGGCCGCTCACTATCCATGACATGACTGCACACCAGGACACCTGGGAGATGTCTGCTGAGGCTTTACAAGGGAGTTAAGTTTTTAAATGATAGAAATAAATTTACACCCATACTCTTCCTCTGGGATAGCAGCTCAAAGGCCCTGATCAGGTGTCTCTGGCCCTAGCTCCTCCCTCAGTGCTGCAAAAGGTCCCGAATCAGGCTCTACTCTGAGCACCAGCTCATGGTACTGTTCCAGGGCCTCTTTTATATTGATGGATCATTTCATCTCATTGCCACAGCAACTTTGTGAAGCAAGCACTTATCTTCTCTCTGCCCATTTACAAATAAGGAAACTAAGCCTTGAAGATCATTTTCCTGAGGTCACATCCATTATAGGAGATAGAGCTATCTAGCTTGCAGGCCTGGGTTCTGGGTGTTTCCTTGCACATAAGGAACCCACAAACTGCAGCTCTTACTGTCCCTGCTCCACATGAGAGCCCATGTGAAGCGGGATTTAAAGGCATCACCTTTGAATCAGTGCACCTGCTTTAATCTTGCATTTCCCACTTAACAAGCTCTATGACCCTGTGTACACTGCATTATCTTGATAAAGCCACTATAAGAGAACTAATAATACATGTGTCCTAGGATTCTTATGGGATTCTTGCAGTTGGATTATTTGTGGATGATTTAGTACAGTGCCTAGTCCACAGGAAGCTCTCAGTAAACAGTGGCTGTCACAGAGACACTATCAGAAGCTTTGGCACCAGAAATAGCAATAGTTCCAACATTTGAGACGTCGTCTTTAATGACAGGTCTTGTATGCCTATTGCTCTAAAGATGCAAAAGGTGCTGCTATCAACTACAAGCAGATCCAACAATGTACATCCCTCATACTTCCTCAAAAGTCCACAGCTAAACGATGCCACAGAGGATATCATGTGGACCTGATCTTGAGAAAGGCTCAAGTCAGAAGGTTTTGAACTATTTAGAAAAGAGTGAGTGTCCTTTCAGCTTTCTTTTTCTCTATTTCTGTGATCGGGTCCTTCTTATAGATCAAGCAATTAGTCACCTTGTTTGGGCCTCAGCCTCAGAACTACGATAGGTATGGCTCTGCCCCATTCTCAGTTACAATCTCTGCCATGTATGGATGTAATCAAGGCAGCTGTGGGACATATGGCTCCTGGGACAAGGAGTGGGTGGGGAGGCTCTGACTCAACCCCATGGCGATGCCAGCTAATTGTTGACCAGACACTTCCTCAGTCTGAATATCAATCCTCTTGGAATCCATCCCATGTGGCCCCTGGACTGTGGTCATTTCAGTCCAATGTCAACCCAGGATAGTGGCAAGGGCATAGTCCATGAATTGGATGTTAGCTATAGATCATAAAAAGGGGGGAGAGTAACATCAAAAGATTAAGTGGTTGCCAAGGCCCCCTCAAGGTTTCCCAAGAAAAAGGAGCAAAGAAACCCAAAGTGAGAGATACCAAACTATGACCACGACACAGTCAAGGTACTGAAGTCAGATTGCAGCTGGGCTTGTGTCTAGGAGAGAAGTCTTCTTAAATTTCATATACTTGCAAAAATAGTGTTTGGGGGTAAACAGTTTCATCTACAGTCACCGACACGTGGGAGATTGTTGGTGAGGAATTATGCAGTAAATATTTTTGACAAAGACTAACACTAAATAAGAACCAGGTTTGTAAATGCTTTCAAGTCTATTCTTTCCTTCTAGGGTATTCAGTTAAGTGTCTTCCCAAACAGCTACATGGGCAACAGGCTCCAACGCATCCATGTTAAACTATTCTGGGGCTGAAATAACACATTCCTTCACTTGAGCACTGAAGAATCTTAGCCGCAGATGCCTCTGGAGGGTGGAGAGAGTCTGATTCCTTGGGTCTCTTAATTCATTTTTTTAAAATGGATATTGTTCCCTCCTAGTGGACTAAACCTTTCCAGAACAGAGAAGAGGATGAAAACTCTTGAATACCTAGTAAACGTGTTAATTCTCTATTCCTTCTTGCATTCTCTACTTCTGGTCCAGATTTCAGGACAGTACAAATGCTACTATGTACTGAGCCCTAGGGTGAATCCACCTCTCCAGCAGGCAAGGCACCCTATGCCAATCCACAGCTGAGATCTGCCACTCAATTTAGACCTCATATTTTAGTGCCAGGATCCTTTGGAGACACATCAATATAAGACATAGTAAGACTCAAATAAATAGTGAAAGCAGGGTGCACCAGGTTGGTCCAGAGCTTCCTGAAAGGCACATTTCCTGAGCCGACCCTGAGAGGGGCCCTGTTGAGTAGCCATGCCGTGAGCTGAAGGAGAGGTGACCTCTCTTCTCTCTCATTGTTATAAATGAGGTAGCCTCAGTGTAGCACCCCCCCACATGAGATGCTGAGGCAGAGGCTACGTGTCAGGTTCATTTCCACTGGTTCCTCTTTCTAGAAGCGGGCTGTGTCTTTTGCTTCTATTAAAGCAGTAAGATCATCATAGGCTAAGACATGAGTTTGGAAGCTTCTTTTGGAAAGGACAATTCTCTGAACCTCTTAGCAGCTGTGCTAATCAGACAGAACTTGGATCATCTTGTGTCTTCGCCAGCACCAATGCATGACATCCTCAAAAGACAACCAAGCTAACAGGTCCCCTCAGCACTGCTTTTAAAGCAGCAGGCACAGACCACTCCTAATGACAGAGCCCCAGTCGTCTGAGCTGTGTGCTTTAGATCGTTCCATCAAGGGAAAGAAAGCATGGCTCATTTCAACAAACATCAGTGACATTGATTTTGGATGGATAGTCTTTACAAAAGTTGGTAAAACATTATGTAATTTTTAGTAGCATATAATAGATTTGGAAAATTAAATATAGTATTACCTATTGATATAATCATTTAATATTTTTTTTCTTTTTCCCATTTTATTGATATGTGTAAGTGCAAAATTCAAGGTTACAATGAAGTTGAGCATTTTGTGCACATATGTATCTTGTCAAGGTGACAAGGGCTTTCCCACTCTCCTTTTGTCCCTTCCTCTACCCTATACTTCCTCGCCCCCACCTTACCCCTCCCGTTTCACTTTGTTTTTCGTTTTAAGTTCCATAAGAGTTGTGATCTGGATCTCTCATATCAGAGAGACCATTCAATGTTTCACCTTCTGCTTCTGACTCACTTCACTAAGCATGATGGTCTCAAGTTTCTTCCATATGCCTATAAAAGCCTCCCTTACTCCAGAGAGAATGACCTATATCAATAAGTCAAACAGCAATCAGTGCTGGCCAGGCTGTAGGGAGAAAGGAACCCTCCTGCACTGCTGGTGGGAATGTAAATTTGTACAACCACTTTGGAAAGCAGTATGGAGATCTCTCAAAAGACTAGAAATAAATATCCCCTTTGATCCAGCGACACCCCTCCTGGGAATATATCCAAAAGAGTCCAAAACAACACATAACAGAGACATATACCCATATTCATAGCAGCACAACTAACAATAGCTAAAATATGGAAGTCACCAAAATACTCATCAACAGACCAATGGATACACAAACTGTGGTATTTATACACAATGGAATACTATGCATCAATAAAGTCCAACAGCATGGAGGCTTTTACCGGCAAATGGAAGAAACTTGAGAAATCATTTAATATTTATAACTAAACATAACTCTCAATAAAAGCTGAAAACAATCCTTTCTACAGGTAAAGAAAGTCATTTCTGGAAAGTTCAGTGATCTGTCTAAAAAATAGACAGAGAATGGAGTAGATAAATCTCAGCGCCACGCACAAGGCACCTGAATTCATGTTCCTCCCTGGACACCACGCTATCTCCTTGTCTTTCTTCCAGAGAAGGACATTGCTTTAAATGCTGTGAGCTGCGCACATGCAATGAGAGCTGTTGTCCAGCATTTTTTTTGTAGACACTCCCACCACAACATCATTTATATCCATTTTGACTGTTCTAAGAGCAACAGAATTCAAGACATTCCAAAAAGAAATCATCAAAAAAATCTTTCAATGCGTGTTGACTGAGAACTAGATATTTACAATCGTAGATCTATAGAAATTAAGTAAAGGAATGCATACTGTGCAAACAAAACAAAACAAAAAGCTAACAGTAAATTACAAAGGGTTTGGTCATAAAGTGGGCCAGCTGGTCCATTCTCTAGAACTCTGGTCAACCTCCGAAACCTAGTCTGTGAAACCCTCGCTTTTCAAACACAAAGTCCTATTTATGACACAGCCAGGGTAGCAAGGTGTGAAAGCAGAGTCTCCCTTTTCCTCTCAGCTGGGCCACTCACCTGGCATGCCGGATGGACGCGATGGCGTTGCTGAACTCACTGTCAATGCTGCGGCAGTTGTAGAACTCCTCGTAGGCTGGCCGGGAAGAGCCCTGGTACTCGATGCGGCTGATGCGACAGATGCCCACAATCAGAATGATCAGCATCAGGACGAAGGCAACACAGAGAGCTCCGATGATGATGTAGAGGGAGTGCCGGGGCATGTTGGTGAGGCTCTCGGCCATGTGCCCGGACTTCCACTGAAGGTCTGCGGGGGAGCAAGAAGAGGGCTGACCGTGAGCTGGGACCCAGGCTGCAAAGGTCTTACCTGCCCCAGCATCAGCAACTACTTTGTAAGGCATACCCAGACTGGGAAGAACCACTTGCTGTGAATAATTCAGCCCAGAAATAAGGACTACCAGAGATACCGCGTGGAAAAAATGGCAAAGAATATAAAGAAGAGTTCACCCAAAAATATAAATAGAAAATTACTTAATTTCAAAATTATTTTTAACAACTCAATTATTTTACCAGCTCCAAATACTGTTTAAAAACCATAAAAAGCTCCATTTGATAACAGTATAGACACAGAGACTGTGAATGAATATATAACCCTTCTGTGAACTCAGTGGCATCACTCTAATGCAGACAATCCCATTTTACAATTCACTCGGGGGAAATGGCCATGTGAATTTACAAAGCTCTATATACAAGAATACATATCTTGTTTGGTAATGTTTATGTTAAATTATCTCAACTATCTCGAGTTCACAAAAAGTCTCAGGAAGTGAACACATACACGTGCATGCATCACTCAGAGTTAATAAAGGTTAATATTTTAGCATTTTGCTGTAAGCTTTTCATGTATTTTAAAAGAAAAATTATATATATATACATACACAGACACACACACACACACACACACACACACAGTTCCTCCTCCCTTGTATTGTCTCCCCACCCCAACGACACAAAAAACTATAAAAGTCAAAATGGGAAACAACCTAAATATTCACCTAAATATCCAATTCTTGTTAAGATGGAAACATATTCTTTAAACAGAAAACAAAAAGACAATAGAATGTTACCAAACAGGACTTGCATATATAGCTCAATATTTTCATAACCATGTGTGAGTTTAAAAATACAGTGATAATAACAACTAACATGCATTGTTTTCTTTTTTCTTTTCTCTCTCTGTCTCTTTTCGTTGTTGTTGTTTTGTTTTTTGTTTTTGTTTTTTGAGGTACTGGAGATTAAACCCCAGGCCTTCACACCGAGCTGTCCCCAGTCCATTCTTATTTTTAAGTTTGTGACAAGGTCTCACTCAGTCATTCAGTTGCCCAAGCTGGGCTCAAATTCGCAATCCTCCCTCCCCAACATCCCAGAGTGCTGGAATTATGCCACAAGGCCTGCCGGGCTTGTTTCTCGTTTGATTCTTCCTTATTAGTAACCACCATATGAAGCATGATCTCCTTACAGCAAAACCTTAGGACACTAGGTTCATATGACAGGGAGTGTTTTGGAATCAAATCTGAAGCTAAGATGTTTGTCTCCACACAGCGATATGTTAACAACACTGACCTCCAGAGGGTTGTATGACAAACTATTTTTAGTTTCTTCTTTATACTTCTTGGTCTTACTCAGTTTTTTCATACAAATATTATATTCAAAAGAACAAAGAGTAAGTTGTTGGGAGAAACATTCATAAGACCATCTTCCAGCATACAGTAAGAAGTATGGAGGCCATGGACTCACACAGACTTTGCTCCCCATCCCAGATCTGACATGTAATCCAATTCCCTAAGCCTCACTTTCCTCATTTGTATGATGAGAATACCAAGGTACCGCCCATTGGCTTTCTGCAAGCAGAAGTTAGAAAGCATGTAAATAGAAAAGTAAGGAAAGGGCCCCTCAGCTGAGGTGCTCGATGAGGAAAGGCAACCAAGTACGCCATCCTCCAAGCGGGTGCTCTGAGCTCAGGATTATGGAGTGTTACTCTGTGTCTCTCCTAAAAGCTCTTATCCATATAAGCAAGAAAAAGAAAAATAGGACAGGGTGTTATCTCTATGGTTGGCATTGGGCAATAGTGTCAAATTATATTTTGTTTACAGAACTGCACATGAATGGGAATATCTAGTTTTTAAACAGAATTGAAACGGAAGCCATGCAGATTAAAAAGAGCTAAACCCAACAAAGAGAATTTGAATACATGTGGAAGACAAGATGCCTTCTCACACCATCACTTTCATGGCAGGACTTTCTGTCTGGCTTAGATCCAATGTATCCTCCCAAAGTCCCCTGCTCAGGGTGGGACCTGGTCAGAGGACTGGGGATGGGACCTGAAAAACACACACAGTCCTTTCCCCAGTTCCTCTCCTCTCTTCTCCTTCTCTTCTTCTCTTCTCTCTACTTTCCTCCTCCTCCTCTTTCCTCCTCTTCCTCTCTCTCTCTCTCTCTCTGTCTCTCTCTCTCTGTCTCTCTCTCTCTCTCTCTCTCTCCCTCCCCCTGCTTTTTCCTGGTGTCCATAGGATGAGAAGCTGCCCTCTGGCAAGCCCTTCCATTATGCCATTTCTGCCCTAGAGCCCGACTGGAGACAGATGACTGTGGACTGAGACTACTGAAATGGTAAACCAAATTAAATGTCTCCTTTTTTAAGTTTTGGATGTTCAGTACTTTGTCCCTGTAACAAGAAAGCTGATCAAAGCAGTACATTGGGAAATGTGGAACTCAGAGATGGGTGAGAACATGAATGATCCTGCCTTCCTGTGAAATTCTCAGGACACTTCCTATGGATATTTACACTCTCATCTATGCTATAACTTCAGTGTTCATAGAATCTGAGAAAAAGCCACACTTGACCTCAGAAAGTCACAGTTGAAAAACACAGGTTGACATTCAAACAAAAAGCTGTGGCCTGCAGACCTGTTTTGTAGAGGCCTAATAGGAAAATGGTCCATACACCTGGCCTGGATGCTCTTGAGAGTCTCGGAAGACATATAAGTAACTTCTGAGCTTGTATCTCCACCGCCTAACACCTGTGTCTTTTACCAGGACCTGCAAGCCTGGTTTTACCATTTGTATCTTCATGTCTAAGCTCCTAAGGCAGCTCCAGAAGCTTAGCAAGATAACGTGATCATATTAACACACTCACTGCTCCATCCAAGCCAGCTCACAGAGGCAGGCAGAGCAACATAAATCACTGCAAAAAAAAAAAAAATTGTCTTGATAGAAGGGAGAGGTGTTTTGTGAAACCAGAACCAAGGCTCAATGCCCAAATCAGCAGCCCTTTCACTTGGCAGTACCTGGTACACACCGAGAGAGGAAACTCGTTCTCCTGGCTGAAACAGTAAGTGTGATTTGCTTGATTTCCAAGTATTATAACGTTCCCTAAAAAACGAGCTGCAGGCTCAGGTCCGAAGCTCAGTAGAGCGTTACAACATTCACTCAGCGTCAACTCGAGGGCAGCCAGTGCTGCTTCCACTCCAACTTGGTAGAATGCTCAGTTCGGCTTGCTACCAGTCCTTGATGAGCTCGCAGGGTCTACGCACATCCTGTATGTAAATAACTTGCGCATCCTATTGACTGAGTACATGCAGTGGGTACACAAGCCCATGGCCACCACAGCCACCGTGAGAACCAATCATGCTGGATGACGTGCTCAGCAAGCGGGCTGCGCTGCGTCCCAGGTTGACCAGCAGCCTACGCTTCACATTTCCCACCATCTGCTCCGTTTCCCAAACCTCTGTGTTCCATGCTGACGGAAATTTTCAGAGAAAATTTTATCAAAATTTCTCCTAGAGCCTCTGCTTTCCTTCCTCCCTCTCCCCACTTGTTTAAAGCTAGATTCCTCTCTGCTGCCATCTCAAACTTCTCTGAGAGAACTGAAGCTTAGCAGACTAATTGGCTTAGTAGCTAGCTGGACTTGAAAAAAGTCCAACAGTTGGGCTTCGAAGCAGTGAATTTATGTGCACCAGGTGGCTGCAAATGCCACCACCCAAGCCAGGCGTCATTCTCGTAAGTCATCGCTTTGCCACATCCCAGCAGTACCCAGTACCTTCGCGCGAATCACTGACTTGGTTGGCCGCAGCCCAGCGCCAGGAAGAATCCCCAACCAGAACGTGCTGGGTGGGATGATCCTATGCGTCCCGGCAGGTGCAGGACCAGAAACACGTGCGCAGGAGCTGCTTAGCAAAAATGTGGCACTGGCGAATCAGAGATCATTTGCATTTTTTAAAAACTAAATTCTTTTGAGATTTCTTCTTTATGTCGTCCTTTTGTTTTCTGTAAAGCACTTTTGCATTTAACATCTCAGTTGGCCCCAAGCAATCACCTCGGAGCTAAGGAAAGGGGACAGATTTGGAGAAGACGTGCGAGGTGAAAGGGCCACCAGCAAATGGTGAAGAAAACCAAATCCCCTGATGGCCTCCACTCCACTAAAAACAGACTTCAGTGGACTTGCCGATTCGTCCTGAAGTACACTATCCATACCTATTTTTGAATTTAGCTCAAGGAATGTAGTTAATTTGCATATCTGTTTTATTTAAAAGCAAAGCCAAGGCAGAGTGTTTTGGAGTGTTTTGTGATGATGTTACTAAGCAGCTCAATAATTTTTCTGATCATCTGCTGCCAACGCAAAGAGGAATTTCGAATTGCATTATGTTTTCCACAGCTGAAGGTCAACTGCCCAGTCAAAGCAGTCAGTGGGACCAAAAGAAATTAATAAGTCTTGCTAATCTTCAGAAATGGAATGAATGGGAAAAGAAAACAGAAAGAGTAGATCATCTCCTTGACAGAGACCTGTTCACTAAGCAAACATGACTTCAGCACTTGCTGTGTGCTGGTGATAAAGAGGAAGAAAAAGGAGAAAGAAAAGTGGGCTCTTCGAATCCCAAATCCTTTGATGGAAACAGGGATCGAGTGGCCACAAAATAAATGAAAAAAATAACTAGGCTAAGTTCATAAGGAAGAAGCCCCTCAGAGACACAGAGGACAAGGGATGCACCATCTAATTTTCTATCCAAATAGCCTGTACATTGGAGTCTCCAGGATGCTGGGCTCTCAGGGCGAGTGGACACTAACCAGGAAATCTGGGAAGAGCAGGAAAAAGACTGTGCGGGGCGAAGACCTAGAGTAATCCCAGGAACTAAAGAACCAGAGTAAGCCCAGGCCTGTAGAAGGAGGTGGGGCCAGGGGGTGGGTAGTGGAAGCAGTACAGAGGGGCTTCTGGAGACACTGAGGTAGAGAGACCCAGGGAAGGAAGAGGTTTCTCCTGCTGGGGAAGTCCACACCGGCCCTGTAGGCAACCATGTGACCTTTCATCTTTACTTATTTCAATAATTTACTAAGGATGTGTCACTGGTGGAGTGAGGGTCTGAGTGTTCAGTTTTGTACTTTGAAAGGATCCTCCTGGCTACGTGGGAGGACAGAGTTTGAGGGTCAAGTGTAGAAATCAATTAAAAAGAGGCCACTGTAGTGAAGGGCAGAGAGAGTGGTGGTGTGGCCTGAGGAGACAAGAAAGGGCCAGACAGAGGTGAATGAATGAAAAATAAAATAAAAATAGTAAGTAAAAATAAAAGGAATAAAGTGTGAAAGGTGGAGCTAACCAGACTCAATGCAGCTTTTGCAGGCCAATGAGGGGAGGAAAACCCCATCACATTCTTAATTCCCGGGCTTGTGTTGCTAGTGGATGAGATTTTAGAGCCCACCAGGGTCCGCAAGGGTGGGAGGTCTAGAGCTTGGTTTTGTATATACTAAGTGGAAGATATTTTTCATACAACTGAGTGGTGATGTCAGATGTTGGTATTTGGACATTTAGGTCACTATTTTAGTTAATATTAGCTGACACAAATTGAGAGATCGATATGTCCTGGATGCTATTCTCAGTGCTTCATTTATTCCTCTTATAGTGCTGTAAGGCAGACGATGCTGTTATTTATGATTTACATAGAGGTAGTAATTAAAACTCCAAGTATGGAGTAATCTTCCCGGGGTTACACACACAATAAGAGGCAGAATGAGAGTTTAAACCACACTTGCTTTAAAGCTTCACACTTCACACTTAATAAGCAATGTTGTCCAAACTGAAGATTATGGAAATCAATGTACTGGGATCAAAACTGCATTAAAAAAAAAACATAGAGCCTTTGTCAAACAAACATGGATTAATTTCTAAGTTCTCTCTTCTGTACCAAGACCATACAATGACAAAAAGAAAGTCAATTTGATACATGGTGCTAGAAAAATTGGACATCTATGTGCAGAAGAATGAAACTAGCTCCTTTCCTCTTATTTTACGCAAAACCCAACTCAAAATAGAGGAAAGATGTAAGTTTAGCATCTGAAACTATTAAACTACTACAAGAATGCATAAGTGAATCCTCCAAAACATTGTGTAAGCAGTGATTGCTAGACAGGACCCCAAATTAGAAATAGACTAATTGGGTTGTTATCAAACTAAGAAGCTTCTTCACAACAAAGGAAATAACAAAATTAAGAGAAAATCTAGAAAGTGAAGCAAAATATTTGCAACTATCTAACAAATAATATCCAGAGGAACCACAAAGCTGCTCACCAAAATAGCAAACAATAATAATAATCCAATTACATATGTGTTAAAAAAAAAACTAGACACCTCAAAAGAAAACATACAAATGGTCAAGAGGTATATGAAAAAATGGTTAATCTCATTAATCACCAGAGAAAGGCCTATCAGCATTACTATGAGATAACATCTTACCCCAGTTAGAATGCATATCATCAAAAAGACATAAAATAACACATGTCATTGAGGATGTGGAGAAAAAGAAACTCTTAGGTAATCATTTGTGACAATGTAAGTTAGTGAAGCTATTGTGGAAAACAGTATGGAGATTCCTCAAAAATAAAAAACTAAAGATAGAACTGCCATATGCATCAGCAATTCCTCTATTAGATATATTTCCAAAGGAAATAAAATCATTTCTACTGAAAAGATATTCACACCCTTGTGGGTTTTTGTGGCATGATTCACAATGGCTAAACGTGGTATCAGTAGACAAGTGGGTAAAGAAAATGTGTCATACACACACAACAGAATATTATTCAGTCATAAAGATGAATGAAATCCTGGAACTGGATGTCATAAAGTTAAGTGAAATAAGCCAGACACAGAAAGACAAATCTCACATGTTCTCATTCACCTGTTGGAACTCATCAGTCAGTCCTGCAGAGAACAAAGTGAAATAGTGGTCCCGAGAGACTCGGGGGCAAGGAAGAGTATCAACACACAGTGAGAGAGGATGGATTAGTTCCGGCTCTTCCGTAGCACAGCAAGGTTAAACTACTGGTTTAAAAAAAAGAACTATGGTATATTTTAAAACAACCAAAGGCATAGAATTCCCAGAAACACAAAAACAATGGATATTTCAAAAGATGAAAAGTCTAACTACCCTGATTTGATTATTGCACATTGCATGCAGTACTAAATTACAAACATACCAGATAAAGATGTACAGATATTAAAATTATACTAAAATGTGTCATACTTGTCAAAGTATCCTATTTTACCTGTTCATGTGGGTGTGTGTTAGTTTGTGTATTTTATCCAGTATCAAGACATAAAATGCATGTCTTGCTGTGGGTTGCAGGAAAAAGCCTGAAAACCATTTCCTGCCACTGTCTGCACTGGTTCTGAGGCTCTTCCAGCAAGAGGGAGGAAGCATTCTCCTCATGTGTCATCTGCATCTACTTTGGAATAAAATATCAAGATTTAATTCTATCGATAAGATATCCACCCCCCCTAGTGTTGTGATCCTAAAATATTAGTTCTTACAGAAAATTCCTAGTTGTTGAATCATCTGATGGACTCATAATCCTTAGGACTGGAAGACATTTCACTCTGAGCTTGTATCCAGAGGCTGCCAATTGTTCAAGAGAAGGACAACACGACAACAGGTGATACTCGAGGTAGCCATTGACTGGATACCTACTAAGTGTGCAGCAGCAAGCCATATTGTTTACATGAATCATGTAATTTCTGAAGGCCTGAGGAATATGTCCCTTAGCTGGATGCAGACCCACCTCAACTCACAGAACTGAGTTCCCAACCACACAGTTCTAGCATGACATCCTTCCCACTGGCAGCCCTCTCACATCCAACCACCACTTCCCTGAAAAGTAAGTGGAGGATGCACTTCTGGTATTCAAAGTATTTAATTAATAAGGGAATTATGACTTAAACAAGATTTGCAAGTCACCCTTGCATCCTAACGCTACTGTTTCCTAGGGGGAAACTTTTAAAAGGCAAAGAGCTGATATATAAATAAATGCTTGTGAAGATTTAAAACAGTGATAAACAATAAGCTGGAATCAGAATATGAATGCAAAGGCCCTTCAATTTGGCAGTTTCGTCTTTGAGAATTTTCTTTACTGATAGTCTCACAACATATGCTCAAAGATGTTGCTGCGGCCTGAATGTATGTGTCTCCCTAAAATTCATATGTTGAAACCTAAATACCAAGTTATGTCAAAGTTCTCATGAGTGGGATTAAGGCCCTTATAAAAGAGGCTTCCACAGAGCTGCCTTGCCCTTCTGCCATGGGAGGATATGTGGAAGGAGCTGTCTACTAGAAAAAGATCATTGCCAGAGAAGATCTACAAGTACCTTGATCTTGGCCTTTCTAGCTTCCAGAACTGTGAGCAATAAATTTCTGTTGTTTACAAAATTATTCAGTTTAATTTCTGTGAGTTGAGGTGGGACAGATCTCAGCTTAGGGACTTATTCCTCAGGCTTTAAAAAAAGACATGATTCATGTAAGAATTAATGTAAGATTCATGCTAAAATGTTCATTCTAACAGTGTTAGGATACATTGTTTAGATAAATGATCAAGTCATATGACACCTCTAAGAATGGGAATACCATTCTCATGGTGTTTTTAAAATGAACTAAATCTGAGTAAACTGACATAGATAAAACTTTGAGATATATTGTTAAGTTTAAAAGCTGGAGAGTGTGCCTGGAACGCTCTCATAACTATGAAAGAAAATAAAGGCAAATATTGCACTGCATTTAAAGCCTAATAGAAAGATTATTGATTATTGACTGAATGTACAAATCCAAGATAACTTGTTCATCTATTTCTCAACTGCAGAATATCATTAGTTCAACAATTTAGCCATATATTTAACCATTCTGACCAACCACCAATCAGTGATATTGACCATAATTTCAACTACATAAATCTTATAGTTCTAACACAGATAATTGAAAACATATCCCATGTAAAGATTTACAGGAATCTTGTTTTTAGAGCTTGATTCCAAGAAGTTACATTTTTCCATTTAGTAGAATCCAAAGAAAAAAATTGTGATTAACACTATTAGAAAGGTCCTGGATCAATTTTCTTAAGTCTGTTTAGCATGCTAGATTTATGATTCTATACTAATCAGGGACCAGATTATAACTCCAAAGAGAAATTTTCTTAGAAATTTCTTAGGATAGACCCTGGGTATAGGAAGTAGCCATAGAATAGCCAAAGTGGTATGAATTTCTATAAAACCTTGTCAGGGCTTAAGAATATCCACAATGGCTGCTGAGAGAACTCACTTCCACATGTGGAGCCCCTTACTTAAAGGAATTAGTTTCCAGTCTATTCATGTACTCTCTATTATGAGAATTCCCTATGGATATTTTATACTAAATTTTTTGTATGACCTGACAAGAACCCAAGATCCTGTTGACACAAGTCTGAGAACCTTCTCGCCTACCGTTTCCACTAGACAGACCTTTAATTTTCACTAAATTGTGGCATTTTTACCAGTGAAATCCTTTTCTATCTCCTGCCTCTCCCTTCAATGAAGGAGTATTTCCCACCCATCTTTAACAAGGGAAGCCACTCCTAATGCCACCTGTATAGGAACATGTGAGAAGGTTGAGGAAAGGGCTACAAATTATCACCTTGTTCCTTCTCAAGCTAAATACTATGACCGTTGAAGAGATTCTATCAATTTGAGGCAACCACGCCTAGATTAGGGTTTAGGAGCCATGCCTGGATTAAGCAGTTAGGAACCAGCCCGAATTAGACTGTGAGTGATTTGTGGGCCAGCGAATGAGGAAAGAACACCCACCAAAATGTGGGAGGCCCAACTGAGTACTCAAACTGTATGAAAGGAAGAAGAAAGACTGTTACAGCTGTTTCCTCTGGAGAGAGACTGGATTTGATGGGACTGGGCATCCTGTTGCGATGTCTTGAAGACCTGCCTCCACTTCCGCCTCTGCTATGTACTTCCATTGCTGCCAGCCACTCCAGAGTGGACTGTGACCTTCTGAAACTGTGAACTAAAATAAACCTCTACTCCCCTAAATTTGTGGATGTCAGGTACTGAGTCACAGCAACAAAAGAGTAACTAAGACTCGTACCAAGAGAAAAGAAAAAGAAAGGAAGATACAATATCAAATCGCAGGTTTCTTATTAGTCAAGTTGATGGTAGAGGAAGTGGACCAGACAGCTTCCTCACACTGGTCACCTCCACTTCAGACACACTAAGAGTCAGACAACCCTGTCTCATCATCGGAGTACTGGAGCACCAGGGAGGGAAAGGTCTTGTAACACAGAACGAAAGAAAAAGGAAAGGAGACAGGTGAGCTCAAGAAGAACCCACGCAAGTACGAAAACAGGTAAGGGTGATCTACACATTTGCCTCCTTCCAAACTCACACAGCTGATCAGTTACTAGCATCCATCAAGGAGTAAAGGGGCTGAGAAGGCCTAGAAAGGAACTTACGAAATAGCATTCTTATAAAAGGAAGCATCTGGAGCAGAGTAGAAACAGTCCTCCCACCAGAACATTTGACTTTCATCTCCTATGAAAGATGAAACCATTCTGGCTAATTTAAAAAAGAAAAAAAAAAAAACTTTGAGTGTTGAATTTTTAGCAGTTTCCGAAACAACTGAAAACACACTTCCACGTCAGTTCCCATTTTCACTTCCATCCCAGGAGTGATATTGTTCTCCTATCTCAAACCTCACTGCCTATATTGTGAAACTTCTGCTAATTCACACATCGTACAACAGAACTTGCAGTAACCGGAAATGTTTTCCAGATTTATTGGGAGCTCTCCCTCACTGGACTTCCCGGTAGGCCATCAAGGGAACCTAATGGAAGATGCTTAGAGAGGTAAATGCAAAGCAAATTTACATTCTATGTTGCTTTTTTAAATTTCCAACACCAAGGCTATATATTTTGATATGACCCTAATGCTTCTCTGTTAAGCACATTTTTGGCTGCTAGAGTAGCGTGAACTCTGGATGACATCTGAAAATTCCCATCTCAGTGGAAAGGCTGGATGCAGACTCGGGAAGGAGTGGGGGCACGACGGAGGGGACAAAAGTACTAGCTTGGGACGTGAGAGAGATGGGCAGCTCAGGTCACCCCTCTGAGCCATGGTGCACATTGTCAGTGTTGTGGGGACTTCCTGGTCATCGCTGGCATCCTCTTCTAGCTGAAGAAAAATGGAATACTAAGTAATCATGGCTGAGTTGCAGAAATACTTACGGATTTCACAGTTTGCTCCTACCCAGCCATGAGGGCAGTGGCAGGTATAACCATTGGGCTGGTCCAAGCAGGTCCCAGAGTGATGGCAAGGGTTACTGTCACATTCGTTGATGTCGATGTCACACTCTTCACCTAGAGAGATAAGAAAAAATGGCATTGAAGTGCCTGCACCCACAGCTCTTGTCACTTCTGTGGCAGAAACAAGATCCAAGGCTGTTTGCCATGATCTCAAGCAATGGCACCTAATCTAGTATTTGAATAAAGTAAAGAACTCTGAGAAAGTTCCAGTCAAAGGATCTTTTACTAAATCGTGCAAGTCTAAAAAAGAAAAGAAAAAAAGCACTGGTAAGAAGAACCTTTCCCTTCATGTGTCAAGTGCTTAATTGAAGCTGATTCTCATTTCTGAATAGAGCTTTTGAGGTTGATCAGAAAAGCAATCTTAGGTTCCCAGTTTTATAAAACAAGTCTATTTTATTTTGGACTCAGCAGCTGCATCTTGTTATTTATTTTTCTGAAAACTCAGAAAGCCAAAACCTCACAGCTTATGATTATTTTGTAGCCAAGTGTTTGAGTGTGCCAGATTAGACATCGGCTTTTTTCTAGATATAGCTGTGTGCCTAGCCTGAGTCAATTATGAAATTTTACTTTACATTCCAAAGCCCAAGATACTCTAGGAAGACCAGAAGAAGAGGAATTTCCATAGCTCAGGGAGAAGTCAAGGCCCTTAAAGAGAAGTGATTGCAAAGTACGGGGTTAGCCCAAATTGGACACAATCCTTTTTGGGAAAGGGTATCCCAAAGAAAGCTCACATCCACTCCAGGCTGTCACTCTTTCCTAATGATGAACGTGACCTCATGTCCCTCTCCCTGTCTGCACCCAATGTTTCTGGGCATTTTTACCTGCCTTGGAGAACCTATTAGTAAGGTACAAGCTAGAACACAAAGTTGAAAATGAGAAAAGGGCATTTTCAAAATAGGATTCATTTGTTTAGATAAGTGTAGAAAGGGATGAAAAAATAAAACTCTTACCCTTGCTACAGCCATAAGAGCAAAATCAAATATTTTGTCCATGTTCAAAAGACAATATTCCAGGACATTTGGGCAATTACTTTCAAGCTTATTTAGCATCAAATTGCTTTTCTCTCTGCTATTGGTTTCCCTCACATTTATAAAACCACCATATGCTACACACAGACCATTTTAGGGGAGGAATCTCAAACAAAAATATTTCATGTCTTTTTCATTTCACACTCTTTAGGTACCTGGCATCTGGCGATTTCACTTTAACAGCAAAATTGGTTGAACAAAACATTTACTACTTCTAGGTCATAGTAGGCTGATTATAATTCAATAGTGCCTACATGGATTTGTTTCTGGCAATAAATATAGTCATTTATGTCAATAGAAAGGACGTGAAATTGATTGTTTCTTACTAACCTATTTCAAAGGCTGTCTTTCTATTAATGGGGTAATTGCTTTGACTGGAAAAGGACACAGACTGAACTATTACAAATGGCATTACATGGTAGACTAGTTGAAGAGACACAAACAAGAACGCTCTGAGGAATGTTAAAGGACAAAATCAAAGACCTTGACAGAAATGTTCATCTGTCTTGCTTCCTACCCTTTAAGGAAGACAAGCTTAATTGGGGTATTTACTAAACAACAGCTTCATTTAGCCAGCAGTCAGGGTGCTGTGACTTGGAAGTGAGGTGCGCTGTTACCTGCACCGCAACAGCAACAGCAAAGGCCTGACTTTTCTCTTCTTTTGCAGACCAACCTCCAGAGCTCCACTCTGCTCCATGATAGCCAGCATCACTTACACTTTTTTTCTAATTTCATAAATTCTGCAGTGTAGTTACAGAACATCAGTGCTATCTGTCCAGTCTGTTCTGGTCCAGAATCTCTCCACAAAGGGCAATGCATGCTGCAGAGTGCAGGTCACTAAGGGTCTGTCATATATACTCAGAAGTTCAAGAATCTTTATTATTATTATTATTATTATTATACACATGAATTCTAACTTCTACAACACCTTAGAAACACGTGGCTTGGGGAATCAATGATCACCCACACAAATTTTGTTCTCTTTTTTCTTTCCTTCTTACACTTGTCCTATGTCAACCCCCCAACACTACCACCGACTCTCAAAGATGCAGCCCTTTCTTAACAGTCTATTGCCCCTCTTCCTACCCCGTCTCTCATGTTGAGGCCTTTCCTTTTCATGCCATTATTTTTGTGAATTTCATTAGAGGGACACACTCATTCTTTTGTGTTTGTCTCATTTCACTGAGCAGCATTGACTCAAGGTGCCCCGTTTTCTTCCAAACGCCTCATATGTGTCTTTCTTTATGGCTTCATTGTATTCCGTTATGTACAGGTACTACATCTTCTTTAATCCCTCCTCTGTTGATGGGCAAGTAGGTTGTTTCCAGGACTTCCCTATTACAAATGGTGCTACCATAAACATGGATGTGCATGTGTCTTTATGGTCTGCTGACTTTATTTCTTTTGGGATCGTAACCAGTAGAACAGTAGCTGGATCAAACGGGATTTCTCCTCCCAGCTTTCTAAGAAATCTCTAGGCTGCTTTCCATAATGGTTGAACCAGACTGCAGTCCCAAGAGCAGCGCAGAAGTATTCCTTTTTTTTTTTTCTACAGCCTTGCCAAAAGTTGGTTTTTGAGCTCTTAATGTACTCTACTCATACTGGGGTGAAGTGAAACCTCCACATTGTTTTGGTTTGCATTTGTCTGATGGCCAGGGATGATAAACACTTTTTCATATGCTTGTTGGCCATTTTTACTTATTCTTCAAAGAAGCTTCTTTTCATTTCAGCTGCCCATTACTTGATAGGGTCATTTACTTAGGGGCGCTTTTTTTGAGTTCTTTATATATTCTACATATTAATTCTCTATTGATGTATTACTAGTGAAGATTTTTTTTTCCTATTCTGTGGTTTATCTCTTCATCCTATCGGCTGTTTCCTTTGCTATACAGAAGCTTTTGTTTGATGTAGTCCTGTTTGTTGATATTTGCTGTTATTTTTTGTGCAGCTGGCATTCTGTTCAGAAAGTCCTTTCCTGTCCCTACATCTTCTAAGGTTTTACCTATTTTGTCTTCCCCTAATTTAAGTTTTTCTGTTTAGACATCCAGTTCTTTAATCCATTTTCATCTTATTTTAGTGTGTGGTGACAGTAACAGACCTAACTTCATTTTCCTGCATGTAGCAATCCAGTTTTCCCAGCACCATCTGTTGAAGATGCTATCTTTTCTCCAGTGAATTTTTTTTGGTCCTTTTGTCAAAAATCAGGTGACTGGGGGTATTCGGGTTCCACTGGTCCTCCTGTCTGTTCTGTACCAGTACACTGTGGACTTAATTAGTGTTGCTTTGTAGTATGTTTTGAAGTCTGGGATTGTGATGCCTCCAGCTTTGCCCTTGTTACTTAGAATTGCTTTAGAAATTCTGGGTCTTTTCTGCTTCAGTACAAATTTTAGAGTTTTTTCTTTCTAGTTCTGCAAAGGATGAACTTGGCTTCTTGGTTGGTATTGCATTGAATCTATATAGTAGCTTTGGAAGTATGGCCATTTTGAAAATATTAGTTTTTCCTAACCAGGAACATGGGATATCTTTCCATTTTCTAAACTCCCCTTCAACTCTTCCTTCAGAGTGTTGTAGTTTTCTCTATATGGGTGTTTCATTTCTTTGGAAAGATTTATTCCCAAGCATTTTAATTTTTGTGAAGGGGACTGTTTTCTTGATTTCCTTCTTGTTGAATTCATTATTGGTGTATAGACATTTTATTGATTTGTCGGTATTGATTTCGTCACCTGCTGCTTTGCTGAAATTATTAGTCTTAAGAGTCTTTGGGTGAAATATTTTTGGGACATCTATGTAGAGTGTCATGTCATCTGCAAATAGGGATATCTTAACTGCTTCCCTTCTAATTTATATTCCTTTTATTCCTTGATTTTGCCTGAAGGCTCTTACCAAATTTCAAGCACCATGTCGAATGGTAAAGTTAACAGTGGATATCCTTTTCTTGTTCTGAGTTTAGTGTGAATGCTTTCAGTCTTTTTCTGTTTAGGGTGATATTGGCAAAGAGGTTTTCATAAATACCTTGCATCAGGTTTAGGTAGGGCCTTCTATTTCTATTTTCTTCATAATCTTTATTTTAAATGGATGTTGGATTTTGTCAAATGTTTTTCTGCATCTATTGAGATGGTCATATGATTTTTAACTTTGCATCTGTTAATATGGTGTATTACATTTATTAATTTGTGTATGTTGAACATTTCTGCATCTTGGGATGAAGCCCACTTGGTCACGGTATATATAATCTTCTTTATGATTTGCTGTGTTCTGTTGGCAAGAATTTTATTGAGTATTTTTGCATCTATATTCATTAAGGATATTAGCCTGTAGTTTTTCTTTTTCTTTTTTTTTTT
>PVKB01005741.1:0-85927 GCA_004027205.1 Ctenodactylus gundi
AGGAAGGAAGATGGTCACAGCTGCTTCCTCCGGGAAAGCTCTCGCCTTGGCAACTGTCTGCGGGCGCCGACTTGCAGATCTTCATCACAGATTCGCTCCGGCCTTGACTTGCGCCTGTTCACCCATTGCTGATCTTCAGTCGCCGATCTTCAATGGTCTTCGTCACTGTTCTTCGAACAACCGAGATCCGCAGCAGACCTGCACCGGCTGTCCTGCAGTCCCGGACAGGAGTTCTACTTCGTGGCTGAGCAGCCATGGGACCCTCCAGCTCTTGCACGTGCAGGGCGCCATCTTGGACTACCTCTATCCTCGGATTTGTAAGCCTTCCGAATAGATCCTTTTTGTTATAATTTCTGTACAATCTGCCTTTTGAAAGAACCCCAACTAATAACAGGTGTCTTAGTTCCTTTCTCACTGCTGTGACAGAATACATTACATACACCAACTAGGGGAGAAAAAGCTTATTTTAGCTCACAATTTCAGAAGGTCACAGTCCACTCAGGACGAGCTGGTGACAGCAGAAGCACGTGACAGAAGCAGAGGTGGCGGCAGCTCCTCATGACATTGCAAGCAGCCAAGTCCCAGTGGAAGGAGGGAGTTGTGTTTATCCTCCCGGATCCTCTCCCAGTGACCCGCCCCTTCTGGGTCCTCCTCAGTGTTCCACCCCTTTCAGGTTTAAACCCCCAATACACCACACGCCTGTAAGCTACTCCACACGCCTGCAGTCTGGAGTGTGTCACATGCCTGTCCTCCACACCCACCCATAATCCACCACACCCCCACAGTCCAGCCCTCCAGCCCAGCCCCATCTCCTGACAGCCCATGGTTCCATAGATAATCCACAGCATCCAAACACATGAGAATTTTGAGGGACATTCTGATCCAAACCACAATAGAGGGTGACAGTTAAGCACAATGAGACCCGAGAAGTGATTTGCTCAAGTTCCTAGCAAGCTTGGGGCAGGACTACACTTCATTGCTGGGGAATTCCGGGAGCTACCCCCTGAGCCCTGGGCTCCTCTCTTGGTTCCACCTCTCATGACGTCTGTCTCTCACCTGGCTTTGCTCCTGCCAGTCCAGGTGCCCACCTTCCCTCCGGTCTCTCAGCAAGCCCAGACCCCTCCCCAACAGGGCCACGTCCTCCTTCGTGAACTCTGAACCCCTGCTCTTGCTTCCCTTGGGAAGTGTCTCAGTTACTTTTTCATTGCTGTGACAGTATCCCCGACATCCACGGTTTAAGGGAGGAAAGATTTATTTTTATCTCAGTTTCAGGTCACAGTCGATACACGGTGGCCAGGAATGGTGAGCACATGTGGCAGGGGTACAGCAGAGAGCTCGCCACAGCGTGGCACGCAGAGCCAAGTGAGCGAGGAAGGGCAGAGCTAGCGTACACCCTTCCAAGTCATGTCCCAGGGGCTGCCCCTTCCAGGTCCCACGCCCTTAACCCACACACACCTGTAGCCTAAAATCTACCATACCCTTGTCTTCCACCGCACAGCCATAATCCACCCCTCCGACCAGCCTCCAGGTAGAGTCCATGGCTGTTCCACAGCAACCAAATACATGAGGCTTTTGGGGGACATTCAGGATCCAAACTGCTCAGGAAGCATTCCATCCTTCCACTGTCTCTGGCACGGGGGTGCCATGCCAGCCCCAGATTCCTTGAGGTTCTCAAGGGGGTGCCATGCCAGCCCCAGATTCCTTGAGGTTCTCAACTTACCTTCTTGCAGATGTTCTTCAACTCCTCTTGCTGCCACCTACCCCCCATCCCCAATGTCCCCCCATGTCCCCCGCCCACCTCCTACATGCACCCCTCCCCACCCATCCAGCCGTTCACTCACCTGGTCTTCCGCTGGTTCGACCTTTACCAAGTACTCGCCACGTACCAAGCATAAAGAGAGACAGCTGGCTCTTGCCTTTAGGTAACTTTCAGTCTATAGGGTGGGGACAGACAGTTGGGACCGTGGGCTGACAGGTGTTCCAGAGCCGCATGATTTAAGAGGGAAGTCTAACGGGCCAGCAGCTGAGAGGGCCTGGGAGGCCAGCATCTAGTACCCTCCCTTTTCTGTTTCCCCTGTGACATCTCTCCCTCAAACCTCCATCTTGTCACTTTCATATCTATGACTGCCTAGGCCGAGTCTCTAGTTAAAAATCAAAGGCCTCTCTCTGAAAGCTGCCCAGAGCGGCTGGCTTCCCTCCTGACCTTCCGGGCCTCAGCTACACCAGCTCTGCCCTTTCACCTGTCAGAACAGCTCTTCACGTGTGTGTTATGGCGGTGAATTCCAGAGCCTTCACATTAAGTTACAGCCCCAGCTTATTTTTGTTTTTTTTTTTGAGTTTTGATATTGAGATAGGGTCTTGTTAAGTCACTAAGTTGCCCAGACTAATTTTGAACATGCAATCTTCCTGCCTCAGCCTCCCAGAGTGCTGGGATCACAGCCTGTGCCACCAGGCCAGGCTAGAATGGCTAGCTGTTGATGTGTTATGAATATTTGCACCAGGCTGCAGGAGGTCCTCCCAGGGGACTGGCCTGCCATGGTATCCAACAGCTGCTGTGGAAGAGGTCACGAGTCTCCCACCAGGGTGGGTGGGTAGGGAGCCACTCCCGCGCTGCCAGGGGTCAGCTCACCTCTGACCTCACTGGCCCCTCAACCAGAAAACCTGGCCGTTACCCTCCACCCCTCACCCCTTGGACCCATCTGTAAGCAGCCTGTGGCCCTGGGCAGTGGCACATTGAGAGACCATGCAGACCTCCAGCCCCTGTGGGTGGCCCTGCTCTGACGGCCCCGCCAGCCACAGGGTTTGGACTATAGGGCTCTGCTGTATCTCAGTTCCTGGGCTGAGAACAGAGAAATGACAAGGTGGGCCTGGGACTGGTGCTGCAGGCCTATAAGCCCAGCACTCTGGGAGGCTGAGGCAGGAGGATTGTGAGTTGGAGCCCAGCCAGAGCAACTTAGCAACTTAGAGAAACCCTGCCTCAAAACCAAAAAATAAAAACGGCCCATGGATGTAGCTCGGTGCAAAGTTCCGAGGTCCATGTTCAGCATCACAGAACAGCAATGTGATGCTGGGCTGCCCTCTGCTCCCTCGGCTGCTGGTGGTTCGTATGTTTCTGTCCTGTATGAGCTGGCAGTGAAGTGACCACCACACAGGTCTGGGGGTACTGCTGGACCATTGCATTGGGATGTGTGGCACAAAAGCTCCTTGTTTTTTTCTGTCTCCCTGGCCACACCCCAAGGTCAAGGCTAGCCCAACTTTCCTGCTGGAGTGTTGAGCCATGTAGGTGACCCGACCTGACTCTGGTCCCCCTTATCTCTTCACAATGGCAAAATCAAGACTGACCAAGCCAGGCTCCATCCAGGGTGCAGACCCACCTCAGCACTCGGGGAGGCCGAGGCAGGAGGAACAGAGTTCACAGCCCCACCCGAGCAGCTCAGCAACTTAGCCAGACCCTATCTCTGTGTCTACGGAGGCTTTCTGTGGCGGGAGGTGGACACCAGGGAAGAGCCGGCATTCAGACCCACACAGATCTCTCACCGCTCCCTGGGAAATCTCCTTTCCTCCCAGGCTGCCCCTGAAGGCTGAGCTGAGTTAGAGAATGGCTGAACTATGTCCCCAGGGAAGTCCACAGCACAGCATCAGGACTCCACCTCTGACTGAGCGTGTCCTCTCCTCCTCCTTGGGAGGCGAGCTAGGCAGGGGCCAGCGTCAGTGTCAGCTGGGGGCTGACAGGACGCGATCCAGGCATAACCCCCCCCCCCCTTTCTTTCTTGTACTGGAGATCCAACTCAGACCTTCACACTAAGCTACATCCTCAGCTCATTTTTGCTTTTTATTTTGAGACAGGGTCTCGCTGAGCTGCTGCACTGCCCAAGCTGGGCTTGAACTTGCACTCGGGAACTGTTTCCTGATTGTTCAAAAAGTCATTATGCCAATAGAACCCTCACACCCTCAGTCAGAGAGAGTGGCCCTGCGCTCCCTGGGGTCCTCCAGACCACCTGCTGGAAGATGCGGTGTCGATGACCTGCCACAGAACCCTCTGCCTGCAGGCCACAGCCTAGTGCGGTCCTGGTGGGGCTCAGGCAGTGCAGGGAGGTTGACCCGTGGCCTGGGCAAATCCGGAGAACTTACCAGATGTTAGCCTCACTTGCGCAGTGTGGGCAAGTGCTGGGGAGGGAGCAGAAACCAGAGAAAACGAGCACAGTGTTCTCCAGCAAAGGCGGTGGGCTGGGCCACCTGCGATTCGTGTTCACTCTTGGAGGAACGCACACTAAAAATAGCTGGATTTTAATTTCCAGTCTACCATCTCTTTGGAAAAAGCATTTGGGCTTAGTTTCCTCATCTGTAAAATGGGAATAATTTCACTTACCATGCTGGGTTGCTCAAAGGACAGAGATTTACTGCATATCAAGTGCTTTGGGTTTGTTTGTTATGTGGTTATTGTTACATGGTCCTGGCTGTCCTTGATCCTCCTGCCTCAGCCTCCCAGTGGCGCCACAATTCTTCACTTGGTGTTTGCTCCTAGGAGCAGAAAGAATTTCTTCCTCTTGCTTGAGGCCAGGCCCAACTGATTTGAAAAGAAAAGACTAGTGCTATGAGGAATACCCTTGGGGACACTGGGGGCCCTGCCCTTCCTGGGGATGGGCCCCTGGGAAGGGGAGAGCACCACCCTAGTCACCTTGCTGGGTGAGCAGATGCTCCTCTGTGATTGTTTAGTCAGGAGCAGAGATGGTGTCCCTCAATTTTGTGGGGGTACCTAGGGCCTTCACATGCAGCTACATCCCCAAACCATCTTTGCCAGGTCTCACTAAGTTGCCTACACATGACTCAAACTAGCAATCCTCTTGCCTCAGCCTCCCAGAGCGCTATGATTACAAACTTGTACCAGCCCAGCAGGACCTCCAATTTAACATGTTTTCTGTGAGAAGCTTTAGGCAGGTTGAGAAATAGTCCAGGATCCGTGTGAATTCAGTGCCACAGGCCTATAATCCCAGCACTCTAGGAGGCTGAGGCAGGAGGATAACAAATTTGAGCCCAGCCTGGGCATTTCAGCAAAATAGCAAGAACTTCAATTAAAAACAAGTGCGTGGAGGGTGTAGCTCAGCACGCAGGTCCTGCGTTCCATCCCCAGTACCAAAAATGGGGGCAGGGAGGCCTGGCCTGGAAGGCTCACGCTCTTGGGGATCCTTCTCTGCTGAAGCCCTCAGCCCTAGGAGAAGGTGAATGCAGGCAGCCCTAGCCCCCTGTGTCTAGGGTAACGGGGCTACTGAGATGGGGTCTTCCAAAGGGCCCCGTCCCCTAGGAGCCAGACTGTGCCAGGCTTGTCTCCATACAGGGTCAGAGCTAACCCAGTGAAAAGGAGGAACGCTAGAAGCCACAGCCCAGGGCCCAGTCCCGAGAAGCCCCGCTCCGGGGGACCCAGAGCCTACTGCAGCCCCCAGTTCTGGCATGGGTTCCCCCTGGGGCGGGCTGGATCCCCTACCTTCCTGACAGCTTTTTTATTTTTTCCCTGAGTCCAGGTCTCACTATAAGCTCAGGCTGCTCATAAACTTACACAATCCTCTTGCCTCAGCCTCCTGAGTGCTAGAATTAGAGGCATGTTTCACTATGCCAGGTCTTTTTTTTTTTTTTTTTTTTTTTTTTTTTTGTACTAGAGATTGAAATAGAAAGTTTGCACTGAGCTACATCCTCAGCTTGTGTGTGTGTGTGTGTGTGTGTGTGTGTGTGTGTGTGTGTGTGTGTGTGTGTGAGTGTCTTGCTAAATGGCTAAATTACCTATCCTCCTGCTGTAGCCTCCCAGAGTGCTGGGATTACAGGCATGTGCCACAGTGTCTGCCTGGCAGGTTCTTTTAAAATCTCCATTTTTATGGCAGAGGGCATAGCTCAACAGTTAAAATACTTGCCTAGCAAGCACAAGGCCTGGTGTTCTATTCCCCAGAACCATGTCAACTGGACATGGTGGTGCACGCCTGTGATCCCAGTACTTGGGAGGCTGAGCCAAGAGGATTGCTGTGAGTTCTAGACTAGCCTGGGCTACAGAGTGAGTTCAGGACCACCTTGGGCTACAGTGCTAGACCCTGTCTCAAAAAAAAATGAATAAAATAAAACAAGTCATTTTTAAAAGATCAAAGGAAGAATAGATGACAAGTTGTTCCTCAAGGACTGACTCTAGGCAGCACTGGGTCCTGCCAGCCTCTCTGTCTGCTCTGACCCCCCTCTCCACCTCTGGATGCACCTCAGTGTCCATCCTGGCCACCAGGATGCTCACGCTCCGTGGCCCAGTGCCCTTTTTGGGCCTGGGGAGAGGCCAGCCAATAACCTCATCACATCAAAGGACTTCGTTTGCTTCATATTCCTGTAGGGCAGGGACTGTTCCCAGCTAGACAGAACTGAATTCTTCCAGAACTAAAGACAGGCGGGAGGATGTTTACAGACTTCCCTGTCCAGAAACCCACCTGCCGGTCCTCTAACCTTACTTTCCTGGTCCCTCCTGTCTCTACTCGTCTCCCGCAAACTCTCTACCTCCCCTCACTTGCCCTACCCTCTGTCCTCCTCTCTCTCTCTCTCTCTCTCTCTCTCTCTCTCTCTCTCTCTCTCTCTCTCTCTCTCTCTCTCTCGCTGTCTCTTTCCTCTATCCTTGCTATTTGGGTTGGACACTTTACTTAACCTGCCTGCCAGTTTCTACATCTAGGACACGGTGATGCCTAAGGACTGGGCTGTGCAGAGGACTAAACCAGTGGCTCAGCTCTTCCCGGGCCCTCCAGGCCCCCTTGCAGGCCTTGGTGAGGAGACTCTGGCTCTGGCAGGCCTGGAGTTGTGCTAGGTCCCAGGCAAGGAGGAAGGAGCAGAGAGTGGGCAGAAGGCTCCTGCGCGGCTCAAAGCTCAAGAAGGCCTCACTCATGAGTAGAGGAAGTGACCAGCATTGATGGCTTCTCAAGCCACGTCTAGCACGGCTTCTGCCTGGTTTGTCTTCATTCGCCCCCTCATCCCTCCCCACACACCAACCAACATTGCATTGCACTCACGGAGTGCTAGGGGAAAACTGAGTCCTGGAGAGGTCATCTGGCTAGTAGGGAGAAGAGTTGGGATCTGACCAGCGTGAGTGAGGTCCCAGAGCCAAAGGGTCGTGAAGAGTGGCATGTGATCCAGACAGAGGTAAGGGAAGGCCCCCGGTGAGTCATGCCAGAGAACTGTGAGTGCTCAGATTTGGGGAATGGGCTGAGTGTTCCTTTCCACAGGCGTGTCGCCAGGCTGGGTACAGACGGCGCCTGCTAGGGACCCCCCACCTCCCTCGGGTTCCTCCTGTCACTGCAGTCCACAGGTCCCACTGCAGTGTGCAGCACAATAACTGGAAAGAACCAGCGCTCGTCTGCATCTCCCACAGGCGTGCCAGGCCCGTTCCCTGTCTTCCGTCTCTGCAGGGTGGTGGGGGCACAGGCTAGACTAAGGCTTGCCCTTGCCTGCTCTCGCCCGCTTCCCTCGACACTGCCCCGAGTCCTCTGAACCTACGTTGGCTCCTCGCCTTCTCTCCCACTCCTTCCTTCCTCCTGACTTCTTCCTCTCTCGGGGGCAAGGCCTCCCGCCTGCTAGGCATGCTGAACTCTGCCGCCAGCCCCTTCTTTTCATTTTGGTACTCCAGCCACACGGCCTAGAGCCTTTGCATCCCACATTTTAGCTTTTGATTTACAAAGACATATTTTTAAATTTTTTGTTCTTATTCTTTTTAAATTATTTTTTTTTTTAGTTTTTGGTCTTTGAGGCAGAATCTCAGTTGCTCAGTTGCCCAGGCTGGGCTCAAACTTAATCACCTTCCTGCCTCAGCCTCCCAGAGTGCTGCAGGAATTGCAGGCATGTACATGCAGGTCCTGTTCCAACTTCTTCCTTGAATTCTCAAGGCCAGGAAATGACATCCCTTGCTCACACAGTGATCTTTTTATTTGAAAAATGCTTTGGGGTCCTCCAGAAGTACTCCTGAGCTGGGGGTCACAGCTACACCTGTAGTCCCAGTAGCTGTGAAGGCTAAAATGGGAGGACTGACAATGTGGGGCCAGTGTGGGCAATAGACCAAGACCCCATCTCAAGAAAAAAAACAAGCATTGATGGGCTGGGAGTACTGCTCAGTGATTACAGTGCTTGCACAGGAAGGCTGAGGTTCAGTCTGCCACCACCACATAAGAGACGGGTGTGGTGGCGTATGCCTATAATCCCAGCACGGGGGAAGCTTCCTGCCTCTCCTGCAAGCTGTCTTCCTGTGTGCGTGTGTGTTTTCAGTTGGTATTGGGAATTAAGCACAGGGCCTTTGCTCTGACCTATATCCCCAGCCCCTTTCTATTGTTTGTTGAGACCAGGTCTTGCTAAGTTGCTACATTGTCCCGGTTGATCTCAAACTTGTGATCTTCCTGCCTCAGCCTCCCAAAGTGCTGGACCTGGACTGGCTGTCTTTGTTTGCTTGTTGGTTGTGTTAATCTGTGACCTGGAAAGACAACATCTAGACTTGCTAGATAGACCCAGAGAACTCACAGGGGGAGTTACAGAAATGCTCCCTCTGTACACAAAACAGCTTTATTTAAAATAAAAATGAACCCAAGATACTAGGAGGCGAAAAGCCCTTACAAAGATTCTATCAAAAAGTACAAATTTAAATAAATGCATCAGAAAAGTGGCAGCCAGATAACAGCAGCCGTAGTCGTAGCCTTCAAGGCGTTGCAGAAAAGGAAAGGGGCACAGTGGAGGAGGCTCCCCGAGCTCGAGGGGGACACCAGGAGCGGGGCAGCTGGACACCTGTGGGCCTGAGCTGGGGCAACCACCAGGAGCCTGCTTCAGTTCTCTCTCTCTCGCTCTCTCTCTCTTTTTGGCAAAATGGAAAAAAAAATAACCCTGGCAAGTGTAGGGAATTCTAAGTTAGGGCAGAAAGGCACAAGAATCTTTTGTAAGGTACGACTAACTGCTCACGCCAGTTCTGGGGACAGGGGCGGACGGATCTGGGATGAGAGCCACAGGATCAGCGCTCCCTGCTGGTGCCCCCTCTGGGGCTGACCACAGGATACAATGAGGTGGCCCAGGTAGAGTGCGTGCCACCTGCAGCCTGGAGGCTGGGACTCTACCGATGGACTGCTTCACCTAGTGGGGTCTGGCTCTGCCAGAGCAGGGATCACACAGGCACTGAATTGGCCCCTATGGGGAGCGGTGGACCTCCAGTCCAGATGTGGCTTTGGACAATGAACTCCAAAGGGTAGTCCTTGCCATCCTGGCTTCTTGGGAGGCCCCAAGCTCCGGAGCCGGCCTTCTGAACGGCAGGCAGAAGCACACAAAGACAGTGTCAAAAACCAGTCCCCCTCCACACACACTGCTGGCTGCCCACTGGTCACTGGTGGCAGGCCTCCCTGGTGACATTAGGCAGCGGGTAGGCAAACAGGGAAAAGTCCAGGATATACTTAGGCAGCACGTCCTGCAGCAGGGCCCGGGGGGCACTGCACAAGTGGTAGTGCAGGCTCTCAGGGCTGGCCGGCCGGTACCACGCCTGGCGAGCCGGGAACCGGACATGAGGTGGTGCCCGCACCAACTCCAACACCTGGTTGGCATCCGCCTCCAGCCTCTCATAGGAGCCCACAAAGTCGTAGTGCATGGCACACGGCTGGCACAGGTGGTACACGGGCATCCAATGCTCGTTCATGCGCTCAGGGTCCTCATCCACCAGGTATCTGAGGAATTCAGGGAAGGTGACATCATCCCCGGCGGGACTGGGCCCGGCTCCGGCCCGGTACCGCCTCACGATTTCGGCTCCGTAGCGCCGCTGGTACTCTCGGATTTCGCCAAACTTGTTGCGATAGGCAGAGAGCAGCCGTTCCAAGGGGTCCCGTACAAACAGAAACTTGAAGTAGTGCTGCAGGCGGTAGCGAATCTCCTCGGGCCGCAGGTCTGCCAGGAACACCAGGTCATTGCGGTGGTCCATCTTGAGGCGGACGTCCACGCTGTCCAGGACGCCCGCCAGCACCTTCAGGACCCGCTTCCAGTTAGAACAGGCCACCTTGGGGACGTAGCAATAAAGGAAGCGGTAGCGGTCACTCACGAGGACGTGGCGCAGCAGGGTCCGCCGCTGTCCCACCGGCAGGTCCCAGGGGTCCCGGGGCATGCCGGGCTGGCCGCACACGGCCCGCAGGGTGCGGTTCCGGACGTCCCGCCGCACTTGCAGCTCCGAGTCGCCGGCCTCCTCGGGCGGCCCGCCGGGCTTGGGGGCAGCGCCGCGCCGGGCCGGAGGGTGCAGGGGCGGCGGCTTCATCTCGGCCAGGATGCCGCGCTCGATCATGAGCAGCAGCCCGCTGGAGGCCACGATCACGGCGAACATCAGCATGGACGGCAGCAGCAGCGGGGGCCCGCCCGCGGCGGCCCGGGCCCGGCCCGGCGGGGACCGTCTCGGCGCCCGGCCCCGGGGCTCGGCGCCATCCGGGGCCGCCGGAGGGGTCAGCGCGCGGGGGAACATGGCGCTCCGGGCCGGCCGGCCCGAGGGCGGCGGAGGCGGCTCCGAGGTCGGGCCCGCGCGGAGGTGGCCGGCCCCGGCCGAGCGCCGAGAGGGAGGGGCGGCGCGGCGGGCCCCGGGCCGGATGTCCCGCCCGGCCGCTCGGCTCCCGGCCCGCCGCGACACAGGCGCGGGGCGGGCCCACGCAGGGGCGGGGAGAAGGGCGGCGGGCGCGCCTGCGGGGAGCGGGCCGCGGGGCTGCGCGCACCCGCCGCGAGGGGCTCTCAGGGACAAAAGCTTTGCGAGCCCTCGAAGGCGGGGACCGCGAAGCCGCGGTCCCCTCCCCGGGCAGCGCGAGCCCCTCCGGGCGCTGGACAAGGCCCGGCGGCCCTGCCCGGCCGCGAAGTCCGCGTGGCCCGCCCTTCCTGCCACCGTGGGTTGGAGCAGGGGACCCGCCGCGGCCCTGGGGCCGGCCACGAGGCGGCCGCAGACACGGGGCAGCCTGTGCTGGTTGGAAGCGGAGGCCGCAGCGTGCCGGCCCCTAGCCGCCCTTACTCCCTCGGTCTGGCAGGTCCTGGCCGCTCCCCGAGAGGGGGCACGCTGCCAGGACTGGGTCAACGCCCACTGCCCCTCGGGTTTGGCTACTCCCGGGGCCTAGCGCGCAGACGCTGGAACGTCCGCGACTGGAGCGGTAACTGAGACGCTCTGAGCAACGGCTCGGGGCGCCGGTGTCGGAGGTTCACTAGTATGGCCGGCACACTTTTTAACGGATGAGCTGGGGGCGCAGGGCAGGAAACAGCAAGCAGCCACATGTGTGCCCAACGGGGTGGGCCGGAGGCAGAGCCAGATGTGCTCCGGAGGCCAGCAGCCGGTTGCCTCTATCTGAATCGGGAACTTGGCCCACTATCGGCCCACCACCAGCACGGTGTGTCCAGGGAGCCTAGGACTCAGGCCCGCGAGTAGCAGCATGATTACATCCCAAGCACAGCGAGGCAGGTGCCTGCTCGGCATTTTGGATTCTTTTAGCTGCGGCAGCCACCCTGAAAGGTTAGTGCTGCTGGCATCCCTACTGCCCACTCAGAGAAGAGGGGCTCAAGGAAGAGACTAACCATAAGGTGGTCTTACTCTAAAATTTCATTCCTCCCTTGGATCCTTCTGAGATTAATGGAGCAGTGTGGAACAGACGGGAGGAGGCAGCTGCCCTGCCTGTGGTACTGGGCACATGCTAACGACAGGATGGATGTGGCAGGTCCTTCCAGGGACTAGAATGAAATTAGAGGGCTCAAAGAGAGCCTTCCCATCTCCGCACCAAGGAGCACACGCGTAAGTGAGGGAAGGAACCCAGGGCCTGTGGTCAGGTTCCCTAGGCACCACCTGCATCCCAGCTCAAAGCTGGGTCTCATCCTCAGGCCACCTTGTGGATGTCACCAAACTGCTGCTTGCTTCCAGTAGCCCGAACGGCACCATTTTCTGGAAGGAGGGTTATTTTCTATTGCTATCATTCCCTGCCCCAAAATATATACCATTTGGCCTCTTGTGCTCTGTCTCTAGTGGTGCAGTTTTCTGCGAGCAGTCAGGGAGGAGAGGCACCGGGAAAGGCGCTTATCTGGTTTCCTGCCCGGAGTGAGGATAGGCTACTACCCAGCTCAGAGGACAGCAGGGCCACAGTAAGTCCATGGTGGTGTCACCTCTATGGAAAGTGAGCTCCAGGGCTGGTGGCGTCCTCTTGCCACACTGGAATGCCCAGACTGGTTTCCCACCATTTAGCACCATCAATACTGAGGTTCCACGGCTAGGCTGAACTGGCACCAATCACAAACCCTTGAACTTACGACACTGGCTCTATTCCCTTAGAAGGCAGGGAGGGGGGTCGAGGGTAGTGTTTGTGTGCGCGCGCGTGTGCATGTCCGCTCCAAAGCCCTGAGTCCCTGGGACGGATTCTGCTGGCTGGCCCTGTTAAGTGATAGCATGCCATCTTCACCACACACCAACTTAGGGACCAGCTGCCAAGCAGCCCAAGAACTTTGCACAGACCTAGCGCAGTGGCTGTGACCAGCACGATGGTTAACCTCACTCAGGTCCCCCTCCTTCCCTCACTGCACAGGGGCGGCAGTGAGCACTGCTAAGTAATGAAGAATACTTAAGCAGGAAACCTGAAATAAACGGAGGTCCCTCACATCTCCACACCAGAAGAATGACAAGGCACTGGAAATAATCCTTTTCTAAATCAATACAATTTTTCAAATTTATTTTTTTTCTTAAAGAAGTACTTCTAATCTCTGTCAAAAGGGAGGTGAGGAAAGGTCCCCCCTCCCTTGTAAACACTGAAATACAGATCTGGGAAACCAGGATCGACACACACAAAAAGTGCATTTTACAAAATATCAACTAAAATATATTTTACATGGATTATGCTTCCATTGAAATTCTACCAGCTGCATTTTCAGGTTCGAAAAAATATTTCCACATCTAAGAGATTTTAAAAGCATTTAAGTTGTGGGCAGCAGACCTTGCCTCCTGGGAGGAGTCCTGGGAAGAAGGGGCTCCAAAGCTGGCTCTGCAGGGTCCCTACTGCCACTCAGCCAACTTCTTACCACCCCACCCTCAGACAGATGCCTTCCCCCAAACAGCTTATTCAATACCAGCAACCCAAGTCCCTCCTTCAGCACAGATATGACCCTGAAGCCTCTAGTCCTCCCCCAGCCCAGGGACCAGTTAGGACCCCCTCCTACCTCCATCTTCTAAGGATCAGGACAGGGCCCCAGGGTGCCCTCAGGATGCACTTCTGTCTCCCTCTGCAGCTTCCTCACCACTGCTGCCTGCCTCCGTCCCTGCCCCTGGCACCCTTGTTCAAGTGTTCAGCTAACAAATTCCCAGCCTCACTGCACCCCCCTCTCCCCACTGTGCTCCTCTTTGGTACAAATAGGAATGAACCAGGCCTCCAGCCTCCTGGCACAGGCCAGGGTCAGGGCCAGGCCAGGCAAGGACAGCAGGGGGCTGAACCTCCTTTCTTATCAGCCTACTTCAGGGAGCACTTCAGGGAGAAGTGAGGTGAGAACGGCTTTGGGGCACTAGGAACAAACTGAAAATGCAGATCCTTAGCTCTGAGTGAGTGGCTGCAGCTCAGCAGGTCTGTGGACTGATACAGTGTTGATTCTCGCTGGGATGTAAATTAGTGCAATCTACAAAAGACTAGGGTAGGGTGGCAGGGCAAGGGGAGCCACAGCACTCCTTTGGTTTGATTTCAGGTGGGTGTGGCTAGAGTCATGTGTGAAGTTCTGCAAGAGGTTTCCCAGAACCTCGAGTGTAAGGCAAGAGGAAATATCTTCAACAAGTCAGGTAGCAATTTTCCTTGCCCCCTGCCCCCACCCTCTCCCGGCACCCATCTGCCCTCCCAGGCATGACAAACCCCAAATGGATCAGTAACCTTCTGGGAAGCCAGACCTGCATGGTGGCCCTCAACGGGAGGCAGCCAGGAGGCTGACTCCCACAAGTGGGCTGCCCGTGACTGCAAAGACCAGGTCAACTTGTCCCAGCACCAGTGGCTACTGCAGGGCGAAAGCAAGCCATGGAAAGGCCCCGAGTCCAGGAAGAGGAAGTTCATGCTCTGGAAGCCAGACTCTGGCTCTCTTTGCCTCAAAGAACAAGCCCAGAGCTGTGCTAGAATCTGGGAGAGCCTGGTCCCGGGATAATGGGAAGCAACAGGTCACAGTGGGTGAGGTAAAGCTGGCTCCAGCCTCCATTTGGAGGCCCAGGGAGGCTATGGAAGGGCCTGGTGGGCCTGGTTCCTGAAGGATTTTTCTCTTCCTCCTTGCCTGGAGCCCCTTCTTAGCCCGTGTCCCTCAGGCCTGGCCTGGCCTGGCTCGGCCTCAGGGAAGCCCACTTCTTCAGAAGTCTCCACCCTGGGAACCAGATAGGCACCGTGGGCCAAGTTGAGGGCTTTGATGCTTTTCTTATACCCTGGCCTCCCCTTCCCTCCCAAGAGGCCCAGAACCCACAGGGCCTCTGCCCGAACCCCCGAGAACCACAGGCCATGTGGCCCCATAACCAAGTGCTGTGCTTCAAGCAGTGCCTCCTGCCCTGAACCTCACTTGTTCAAGGGCAGCCCCAGGGTAGGCAGGAGGAGGCTACTGAGGGTTCTTGAGGATGCGGCCATGGCGGAAGTCATAGACATGGCGGCAAAGGAACACCAGCTCAGGGTCCGTGTCCTCCGGCACTGTGCGGTGTGGTGGGGTAGAGTAGTCCGCAGACGGGGGCACCAGTGCTGTCTTTCGGCTGGGGAGGCCCTCCCCTCGGCGCTTGGCCATGGCACAGAATCTGCAATGACAGACCATTCACCGCCTTTACAGGAAGAACAATTCCTTCCCTATCCTGCCCCCAGTGCTTACTCTGCCACCCCAAGTTTGCCTTCTTTGTTGAGGACAGACATGCCAGCCAGTGCCTCCTCCCAATCGACCTACAGTTGTACATTTTCTCCAGGAGCCCTAACTTTGCTCCAACCACTCCACCTCAATGGGCTTACAATTTTACTTTTTCCTTATAAAACAGTCAAATAGTAGAAGTGGGCTGTGAGGAAGAAGTTCTGGGGGATCGGCCTGGAAGAGACTGGGCCCAGGGCAGAAGTGACCTCCTTGGGGATCCCCTGCAGTTCTCCGAACAGCCCCAGGGTAAAGCATTGCGTGGGGCCCCACCCACCTGCAGTACTCAGCGAAGGTCAGTACATAGCATTTCTCCTCAATGCAGGCCACACTGTTCTGGTCCTGATGTCGAGATGCAAAGACTTCATTCTGCAAAGGCTCAAAGGGAGAGGGGAGGCAGCTGTTTACCGCAACTGGAAGCACCCCCTCCAGGAGGAGGCAGGCACAAGCTCTCTTGAGACTGCTGGCTTGCGCTGACTGCGGCAAGCCACAGAGCTCTCCTGGAAGTTGTAATAATGCCTCAGCTACTGCCCACCACTCCCAGGTACGCCTCCTGGGTCCCTCCTAGTTCCCACCCTACTCAGCAGTGGCCAGGTACCTGAACCAGCCACCTGATCTCTAGGTCCCTGGCTGCCCAATTCCCTGCCCAGAAAAGGAAAGAACTGGCCCCACATTCCCAGTTAGATGACTCCTGCTGAGGGGAAAGGAAGTTAAGAAATTAGCCTAGACAGCCCGCAGCTCAGCATGGCATGGTGCAAGGCTGGCAGGTGCAGGGCGGCCTTGTGTCCACTCCTCTTCCCCTAGCCAGGCTACTGGGAGTGCCAGGGTGCTAGCTATGCTGCGCCACCTGACTTTCTATGACTACTACACATCCCTCCTCCCATTTTGGCAGTTGAGTCTCAGCCCTCAAGAGCTGCCCCTCTGCACTTGTTAGAAGACAAAAGCTGTCGTTCCCTTTGCAACAAGAACATGGCTGTGCTGGGAAAGGCTCGTCCCTGTGCCTCCCCATGTTCTACCCATGGCTGCCTTCCCCATGCCACATCTCAGAACCACAGCTCCTGTTCTGCCACCCCTAGGCAGCTAGCTCACCTCGTGCATGCTGGGGCTGCGGCCGCCCTGTAAGTGCTCAGGTCGGTAATACCACAGGAGGCTCATCATCAACTCTCCTGAAGGGACATAGAAGAGGTCAAGGCTGGAGATGGCAATGCTTGCCAGCAGAAAGGCTGCCTGCCCTACTGGCGTGTCCAACCCCAATGCCCGGCCCAATCCTGCTGGCTTCCTCCAGCCACTGTGGCCCCCATTCTGGGGCAAGCATTCAGGTGCCTGGAATGCTGTAGGCACAGGAAACAGAGTGAGGTAGGAGGGACAGCTGCTCTAGAGGTTGGCGAGCCAAAAGGCTGTCACAGCTTTCACGACAGATAAACCTCAGCTGAGTAGAAGGGTTAGGAATGGGGGAAGACTTGTGCCAAGCCACAGTGCAGGCTGACAGGGCGAAGAGTCCTAACAGCCACCTGTCGGTCTCCTGGGTGAGGGAGGCATACCTGACTCAGGGTTTTCCCAGAGAGCAGAGATCTTGGCTACATAAGGAGTAGAGGTCTTTCTTGGGCCTGACTTGAGGAGGACAGTGTCGCGGACTCGGATGGTCTCTCCATGCCTCTCTACCGCCTGGTAGCTCTTTCGGATGGCTGGTTCTGGCTCATCCTAGGCAACAAACCAGTGATACAAACAGTTTCAGAGTGCAACTCAGAAGGAGGGGAGGAGGGTAGAAGGAGAGAAGGAAGAGGAGGGAATGACATTCTCTCTAACTTCCCCAGGATTGTCAAACAACTAAGCACATCTGCATGCTAGGTCCTTCTCTATCAAGGCTTGGCCTTGAGGACAGGACAGGTATGGGAGTTCTCAGGCTGGGAGAAAGGAAGGGAACTGGATATGGAGAGGGGCAGTGGGCAAAAGTTTCTGGGCTGCTCTCTGATCACCATGTCCCTGACAGCTAGCTCTCTCTGCAAGACCTCCAGCAGGGGTCATGTGCGCTTACTCCCTAGTGGAACAGGTCTGGGTCTGATCGCAAATCACCATTTTAGATGAGAAGCTTTGGGCAGATTAGCTGTCTGTAAAGTAAGGCGTAACTACAGAAGCATGGGGTGCATGCCGCAGAGGAGAGCGACAAAGACGGAAGGGGCAGCATGCACGGGGCTCTGAGCCCAGCTGTGGTACCGACAACCGTATTCCTCTCATTACCCTGGCTACTCGTACACTTCCATTTTCTCTGCCCATACTTCCTACGCATACTTACCAAAAAAAAAAAAAAACTCCAGAAAGTCTTCCAATTTGTAATTCAAGATGGAAGGGACAGAGTGAGCATGGATGACACTCAACTGACTGAACAAGAGTCAGTAACAGATGGACACCACCAGTCACAACTGACTGAGGCCCTAAAAACCCCACCGTGTGTCACAAAGGGCCTGGGCCAGCAGGACTGGTTCCTGGGGTATAAGTGAACTGTTACTCTGACCCACGTCCCCACCCCTTCAGCTCAAAGCTGGCACTCACCAAGACATAGACAGCCTTCTCACAGGCAGCCCCAACAGGCACCCAGCCGTTGGTGCGGCGGCGCCGGCGCCGGCGGGGACGGGGACGCTGCGCGCGCGGCTGCTTGGGGTGGCTGGGCCGGCGGGCGGCCTTGCTCCTCGCTGTGTGCCTGCAGCCAGAGCCCGTGCGCAGCCCTGACTTGGAGCCACTGGGAGGCTTGGCGCTTTGAGGGCACGCACGCGCTACCGTCTGGGGCTCCGAGGTGGGCGTCTGAAGGTTGGGGACAGGTTCTGCTGCTGGTGGCACACTGGGCACTGGGCATCCCAGGAGGGGGTGGGCGGGTGAGGCTGGGTGGCCAGCTTCAGGGAGAGGAAATTCCAGCTGGCCCAGGGACCTGCAACTTTCTAGAAAAAGGAGGGTAGGTCAGGGTACGTAGAGACAAAGTGTAGTAGCCCCACTACCCATCTGCTTTTAGAGCCTGCTCCTCTCAGTTCTAAGTGTCCCGCTTGAGGTGACAGGTGAGACAATGTCCTTTCCAGGGGTCTGAGTGACCACCCAGGAAGGCAGAGGGATTTCTGGACCTTGTTTCTACTCCACCATAGCTAGCACCACCTCCTGGTGGCAGACACTCCCATCTGTTCTTCGGGCTGAAAGGAGAGGAAGTGAACCTAACTTTATCGACTCTGCCATGAGCTTCTCTAGGGCTTCCAGTGTGTAGGAGCAGGGGTTCTGGAGACAGACTGTGGGAGCAGGTCCCATTCCTGCCACTCCCTAGTCAAGTGACCTCAGGCAAGTTAGGGTGCCTCTCCATGCAAGTCAAGAGTTATATATATCATACATCTCTTGCCTGGTTTTCTCATCAACATAAAAATTCATTTCATTCTTAATGTACTCTGGACTATGAGCCAGGACTAAGGACCCTCCCTATACAGCATGTCTTCTGACTTGTCCTACTGTAAGGGGCAGGGAGGCAGGGAGGCCCATTTCATTCTAAGCTACGTGGCTCCAGTCTGTGCCCAATTATGTGCCTCACAGCCTTCCATTCGAGAAGCACTTAGACCAGTGCCTGGTACATGGTGTTTACTGGTGGCTTCGTTATGGGGGAGAGAGAAGGGTGTAGACTTGGGGGTGGCACAAGAGAAGGAAAAACCCAAGAGACAGCATGCTCTCATTTCTCAGTGCTGGACTTGAGCCACGATGTGATACAACCAGTCTGGCCAGAGCGAGTGGTCTATAAAGCAGTTTTATAGACCCTTACAAGAGAAGGAGATGGGAGTTTGGGAAGGCCCGTCCCTTGCCTCCCCGGCAGCACTGCTGACCTGCTGGTCGGATAGCTCCTGTCCCCTCACTCCCACCTGGAGAGGCACATGAGGAGAGTCCTGCTCATCTCGGGATGTCTCATCAGCTGGGGTATGAGCCTCCCAGGATATCAACCATGTCAGGGAACTCTGTCTCTTCTACGTCTAACAAGGTGATGCCATGTCTGGGTACCCTTTTTCATTCAAAGCCAGGGTGAAGCCGCTCCACCACAGCTAGCTCCACCTCCTGATGCTGGATAACCCCCCAAACGTTGGATGAATGCTAAACCTGCCCAGAACGCAGGTTGTCTGAGCTCCTAGAATGTAAGGAAGTTCAGGTTTTCTGGGGAGTGTGGGGATGTGTGGGGGTGCAACATGGAACCAAATCACCTAGAAAAGGTCTAATTTCTATATCCAAGATTCGTAAGAATGGGAATCCCCACAAGGGAAGAGAGCTCGCCCTCTCCTGCAGTCCTAGCTAGCTGCCAGGCGAAGCAGACTCTAACAGCAGCCTGGACAAAGCAAACCACAGGCACTAACACGGAACTCCAATCTTGGGGTTTCTAGGTGTCGGGCACAGACTAGGCAAAGAAAGCCTCCCTTCTCAAAGCCCCTACCTTCCAAGCAGCTGCTAGACTAAAAGGAGCTCCTACCTGGAACCACGGCCAAGCATCCTGGGATATCACATCCCCGAGACTTCCTAGCATACCCCATCAGGAGAGCTTACCTGCTGCGAAAGGCATTTTGTAGGGGCAGCCACCACACGTAGTGCCAATGTGGGAGAGAGACAGGGGCAACACCCCGCAGATGCTGTAGCCGTGTACACCGGTGTCCTCACCAGAGCAGTAGCGAGCAGAGCTCCAGGGAGGCTGCTGGAAAGGGCTGACTGCGGGCACTGAGCTTGAAGCCAAGAGCAGCCCTTCGTTAGGGGCAGCCACTGGAGACAACTTGCCCTCGGGAAGCATGGGGCAGGAGGAGTAGCCCCCGCACTGCAGCCCATCTTGGCTACAGTACCAGTAGAAGCTGCCAAGGGCAGGGAGCTCAGGCCCTCCACAGAGGCCACTGTAGTCAGCAGGGTTGCCAGGCGTGGGCAGCGGGGACAGCTGAGGTGCAGGGAAAGAAGGCTGATGCAGTTCCTGCTTGGGAGCAGGTGACTCCTCACCTGGGCGCCCAGGCTCTGGCTTCAGGGCTGCCTGCCCACCCATCAAGAGAGGTAGGTGGGGGCGCAGCCCCAAGGGATTCTCCAGACTTTTGGTCAGAGGCTGGTAAGGAGGCTGGCTGGCTGGCCCAAGAGGAGTGGCAGATGGCCAAGGTTCCTCAGGGTGCCCTGGCCAGCCTGGGGGGCCGGCAGCCTCCCCAGAGCCAGTACCCTGCCGGACTTTGGGGCAGTTCTTGCTGCTGACCTTGGCCCACTTTGGCCGCGGGACCTTGGGTGGCGGGGGCTCAGGGGAGCGCCCATCTTCTGCATGGGCACGAAGAGGCCGAAGGGGCAGCTCCCGCTCCTGGCTCAGCCTCAGGAAGGCAGCTGCATTGAGGCTAGCCAGCCTCTTGGGAGCTGGGTCTCCGTCTCGGCGGACACCTTCATCAGGGGCTGGCTCTGGGGACAGGTCCCGGATTCCTTCTCCGAGGTCTCCCAGCCGAGGCCGCTTCTTGGAGGAAGACCAGCTCCCCGTGGCCCGGTCACGATCCCGGCTGCGATGGGGGTCTCCCCCTCGACTACGGCGTGTGCTGACCAGGCTGCTGTCCTCCCGCTCCAGCAGCAGGTTATTGAGGGCCTCGGCATTGAGGGAAGCCAAGCGCCGTTTGCGGGGTTGTGCAAGGCCAGTGTCCTCACTGGACGGAGCAGGGCTGGGGGGCTTGGGTAGGTCGGGAGGCAGCTCGTCAGCCTCATCTGCACTCCGTGGACCAGCCACATTTTCCAGGCGAGTCAGTAGCACTTTGCAGGCCTTGGGCTTCTCAGGAACCAATGAACGCTTGCGCAGTGGGTAGTTCTTGCGGCGCCCTGACAGGTGTCCAGGGCTCTCGGGCACGCCTGGCTCCATACTTTCAGCCCCCTGCTCCACGCTACTGTCCTCCATTGGCAGGGGCTCCTGGCGGCCAGTGGGGCCTGAACTCAGCATAGGAAGGGACTTCCTCCGGGTATGTGTCATGGAGTCCCCCCAGCCTGTAGGACATAAGGCAAGCAATAAGAGAAGGCCACTGACCTGTGCTACCTGCATTTTCTCTCATGGTACCCATCTTAGCTTCACCTGCAATAATGCTGCCCAACCCTACCAGGCCCCATTTCTCAGATACTCCTGGGACCCACCCCCTCTTCCAAAGTGCAAAGGTACAGTGGAACTAGGATGTGAGCAGCTGTGCGAGGACTGGCTTCTGTGCTCTCCTTTCAGGTTTCTCTGAACAATGGGGAACCTAAAAAGCAGTAGAGACCCCAGGACCAGGGGACAGGAGGAGCTGGAGGCAAAGCTCTCAACCTCTCGCCTGTTCTCCCACGGGGTACTTTCACAGGACATGAGTAGGCTGGGTGCTAGGTTAGGAGACAGTGAGGAGTTGAGACGGGGAACTTGCCTACTGGGCCGTGGAGGCCACATCTAACCTCGGAGGAACGCACCTGCTTCAAAGCCATAACAGGATCTCACTGGGAAAGCCCCACAAAGGGTGAGACCTTGCTTTGAGGAACCTATGGGCAGAGAGGTCTCAGGTAGTCCCAGAAGCCAGCCCCTTCTTGATTCAGAGTCCAGAAAAGGGCAGCCCAGACAGCGTCCATGCCACAGAAAGGGTGTCAGCAGGCTAGGGTCGGCGGACTCCTCAAGGATTAACACGGTCAGAGGGGGAGGGCGTCCTTCCCTGTCCCTTGCCTCTACTTGGCAGGTAAGACATCAGGGAGCAAGCAGGATGAAATCTTAGGATGCCCAAGGGTCCTGAGAGAAGATGCCTATACCACAAGGCATGATTCCCCCTAGTTTGACTTTGCTTGGCAAGATACTCCATGGTACCTACTTGGGGAGCCTGAGCCCCAGTTCTGAGAAGGAAAAGGCTGGAGGTGGCTGTGCTGCAGGAAGCAGAACTGAGGTGGGTGCTAGTGGCCACAATACTGTGTTGTTCACTTCCCACCTACTCCCAATCCAAAGCACAGAAGCTGCCTGGGGAGGTGCCAGACAGGTACCGTGACCCCTCCTGTGACCCCTCCCATAGCAGGGGAGACTGTGGGGCTTAGCTGTATGTACCACACTCTTCTGCTCAGGCTGGGAGCACTCCCTTCTGGGTGAGGATTTAACCCTCAAAGTCCCAAGTCTGAGGGCTCCCAGGGTCTGCTGAGTCCCTGCAATCTAGCCAGAGGTGGGGTCACTGGGCACCTTCTCTCCAGAGACTTGGGTACTGAGAAAGGGCACTCAGAAAACTGGCCTGAGGGCAGTGTGGGCAATTTACCCCTACAATCCTCCATGTTCCAGAGATCAAGCCCCAGGCAAGACTGAGTCCCAGGAGGCAAATGCGTTTATTCCTACAGCACAGGCAGTGCACTCAAGAAATCCTAGGCATCGGCTAGTCTCCGCGTGGTTCTCTCCTGCTCTGAATCAGGGTGACCAGCAATGCTGACACGTGGCCTGCCCATCAGCCATACCTCTCTCCTCTCCATGTTCTCCAGGCAAGGCACCTCCGCCAGCTGGAGGTGAAGGACCAGAAAAAGAAACAGAACAATAATAGCACATCTGTGCTTCCCAGGCAAGTCCAGCCTCCCCACCCCAGGGAACCTGAGTACACAGACCATGCAGTGGAGCAGGGGCTGAAGCCCCTCAACAGGCCCCAAGTTAGCAGAGGGGCTGGATCTGGGAATGGCTGGGTGCCAAGACTGTGGTCACCTGGGCCTGTGGCTTTTGAGGACACGGTCACCAAGTACAGAACGAGGA
Organism: Ctenodactylus gundi; assembly: GCA_004027205.1. Taxonomy (NCBI): domain Eukaryota; kingdom Metazoa; phylum Chordata; class Mammalia; order Rodentia; family Ctenodactylidae; genus Ctenodactylus; species Ctenodactylus gundi. The sequence goes on from PVKB01005741.1 coordinate 22,610, forward strand.
GGGCATGGATGGGAAAGGGCTGGAGGGAGAACCCCTCGCAGGGGCCATCTTGTTCCCTGGCAGCTTCCTGGAGGCTGGCTGCACGGGTGGGTGGGCCTGGGGTCCTGGCATGCCTGCCCCCACTTAAGTCTTTTATCCTCAGTACACAACGGTTCTGACCAGGGAGAAGTGGGAAGACAAACTGTCCAAATTCCCAAAATCCAAGACTATGCTCCTGCAACACTGTTCTCTAACCTTCTAGTCAGCACTCTGGTCTCTCGGGGATACCCACTGGCCCAGGGGCAGCCATCCAGAGAAGCCTCTAAATCATAGGGAAAGTCCCATTCTGAAATCAAGCTCAGGGGCCTCCAGCTAACCTCCCTTGAATCTGCCAAAAGTCCTGTCCACTGCTAAAAGCAAGCACCCAGGGCCATCAAAGCACATTGCAAAACAATTCCTAGCTTTCATGTGATGCCTCAGGCGGCTGCAAGCTCCCTGCCCAACCGAGAGGCTGGGGGTCTCCACTACCTGGCTCTGCTACGCTCCACATGTGTGAGTCATGCTTTGAAACGCCTGTGAGTCCGTGGGCTGCAGCTTTTCCCTGGAGTGGGGGTAGCTGGAGGGGCCCTCAGCCAGCCAGGGACCCTCCAACCTGTAGCGGCTGCCCAGCTGAGCAGGGTGGGAAAGATGAGCCCCGGGAAAGCAGCAGGCGGGGCTCCCATTCCAGCCCCACCAATCCACTAGTCCTCCAGCTGATCCTCTCACATCTCACACTAACTAGCTCAACCAGGAATTTTACTACCAATGCCAAGGGCAAGGCAGGCTGCTGGGCTTCCCCAGCACCGCCCCTCCCACAGCCCTATCTTCCTAGGCCCTTTGGGAGAAGGCTCTTCAGAGGGACTAGGGACTCCCCAGGGTGTGTGTTACCTCTCACCTAGATGGTGTCAAGCAAGCTCTCACTGCAGAAAACCAGTCTGACTGTCTCCAGCTCTAAACAGCTGCCAGGAGGGATCCTGGCCACAAACGGACCTTTAGATCAATCTCAACTCTCCACAGCGCATTCCAAACTCCCCAGCCTATTGTAGGGGCCCTCTCAGAATTGAGAAATAGACCACCCCCGCTTAAGGATGGTGGAAACTGGGCCTTAGCACCTCCCAAGCTTGCTCAGGGGTGGAAGAAATTGTCCCCACAAAGGATAAAGGGCAAGATGTCCTGTCTGTTGCCCTCGGGCTACACTAGCATCACATACCATCTCCACCTCCACCAGGGCAGAAGCCCACGAAGTGGCCGGGTGTCAGGCTCAAGTGTAGAGCACAGGGGTCTGAGGCCTGGAGAGGCTAGGCTATGGCGCTGCTGAGGGGCAAACCAGGGTGGGGGCCTCAAGGGCAGGTCATAATACCTATCACACCCCTCCCCCAGCTTGGCCCCAGCTCTCCCTGGCTGCACTTCCGATCCTTCTCTTAAAGACTCTGCTTTGTTTTTAATGGGAGGAGTGTTCAGGGGGTCTTGAGCAAGGGCAGACGTGTTACCTAGGTGAGGTTCAGAAGGGGCCCTGCCCAGCCACTGCCCTCCAATTACAGTTGAGCCACACAACTGGGCTGGAGGAAGAAGCACTGCCCTCTTCACTTCCTCTTAAGTATGTATGTCCCTTGAAAAGGAATTGCATGCACAAGGCCCTGTGTCCAATTCTCCAGCCCTATATAAAAATTAGCCAGGTGTGGTGGTGCACACCTGCAATCTCAGCACTCGGGAGGCTGAGGCAAGAGGATTGCTGTATGTTTGAGGCCAGCCTGGGCTACACAGGGAGTTCAGGACCAGCCTGGACTACAGAGCAAGAACCTGCCTGAGATAATAATTAATTAATTAACCTAGACTGATCTTACTTCATGGCAAAACAAAAGAGAAGCTGCTGTGAGTCTTATGGTAAAGGCACTGCTATCTCTTGAAAGTAAAAAGCAAAAGGAATCAAAGCTCTTATGCAGGAAGACCTGTATTTAAGTGTTAGCTCTGGGGGGTATGGGAGTATAGACCAGTGGCAGAGCATATGCCTAAGATATGTGATGTCATGGGTTCAATCCCCACCAAGACAAAAGTAAAATAAAATAGGGACTGGAGAAACGGCACAACGGTTAAAGCGCTTGCTTGCCTTATAAGGCCCTGGGCTCAATTCCCCAGTACCACAGAAAGCCAGTTATGGTGGTGCATGCCTATAATCCCAGCACTCGGGAGGACTGCCATGAGTCCAAGGCCAGCCTGCGCTCCATAGTGAGTTCAGGACCAGCCTGGGCTAAAGAGTGAGACCCTGTCTCAAAAAAATAAATAAAATAAAGTAAATGCTGGCTAAGCCCACTGTGAAGCAATTTACTTAACTTCGAGTTCCTCATCTAAAATAAATTCCAAAAGAAATGGAGTTAAGGGTGATGGAGAAGAAGGAAAGTCCCACTGTGCAGTAGCTAGCAGAGGGCATGAGCCAGAGGCCAGCATTCCTCGCTCCTCACACCCAGGCTGGACCAAGAGGGGCCTGGTACAGCAGGAGCCCAGGCAGCTTTTGCTATGACATCAGCCCCTCTTATGCTGCTGTGACAAACCCAAAAACGTTGCCTGCACCTGAATTTTGCCCTGCTACTATGGTGCCAAACATCCAACTGTCCAAGGAAAGGTGATGATCTAACTCCTTGTTCTTGAGACGCTGAGGCGAAGGAATGGTGTGTGGTAGGGTGGGGACAAGTGCTCAGATTGCAGCCCAGCAAAAAGGCAGGCAGACACTGTCCCAGCAGCTTCTGTGTAAGAGTGCTATGCCCCAGAAAGGAAGCTCCACAGAGACCACAGCAGGACCAGACCCAGAAAGGAGGGGTCACGGGACACGCACTTGTTCCTTCATGCAGATAGGGCTAAGATCCACCTGCAGGTACACTGGCCAGAATTCTCAGTTCTGACAGCACATAGCTCTAACCCTGAGCACTGCCCTTGAGGATAACTGCCCCTCTGGAATGGCATCCGTTCAGTCATACTTGCTGCAAGCACTCAATTCACCCCACAATCTAGAAACACCTGAGGAGGTAGCAGGGTACACAATCAACCAGAACTGGTCTGATCCACCTGAGGAGTCAACCCCAGCACCCCCAATCCTACCTACAGTCTGTCACACCACTCATACCTCACAAGTGAGCTCAGGTGCAGGAGGAGTAGCCGTGGAGGGAAGGTTCCCACCCTCTAGGAGACCATCCAGCCCAGCCCTGCAGCCAGACCCTGCCCTTGGCCACTCCTGTCCATTCTGACCATCCTAGCTGGGATTACAGGCATCCCAGATACACAGGCCCACGGATGCACCCTAGGATCCAGAACCATGGCTACTTCTAGCTCCAGACCCAAAGCTGGACATTCTCCGTTCTGTGATGGATCCAGCAGGGAGGGGACATTCGCGCTTGGGCTACAGACTCCACTGCTTGTGAGAATGCAAGGTCAGAAAGACCTAACAGCAGAGCTGGTGGGATCTCCTCAGATGGCTAGTGATGTCAGTGCTCTAGTCTTGGAGCGGGCCCTTCCTAGACTCGGGGCAGAGGGCACCCCTGGATCTACAAGATGCTATTTAACCCACAGACCCTGAGCAAGGACAGTGGACAGAAAGCACTGTAATTAAGTTATTCCACTTTAAGAAACTAAAATGCCAGGCAAGGTGGCACAGGGCTGTAATCTCAGTACCTTGAAAGACTGAGGAGCAGGAGGACTGTCAAGTTCAAGGCTAGTTTGAGCAACTTTGTGAGACCCTTTCTCAAAATTAAAAAAAAAAAAAAAAAAAAGGGGCCGGGAGCCAGGCCCAGTAACACAGGCCAGTCATCTCAGAACACTGCAAAGCTGAGGCAGGAGGATCACAGTTCAAGCCCCATGGATATAGCTCAGTGTGAAGAACCTGGATTTGAACGCCAATAAAGTGTGTGCTCAGGCAAGAGACAGAAGGAGAGAGCATGCGCGAGCAAGCACCTCACGTAACCTTCAACAGCCCGGCCAACATCTGCTGGCTCTGCACCACTCAAATGGCCCAGGTAAGACATACATGACGCTAGAGCCACATCATGCTTGATCGGGGCTTGACCTCCAGGCCCTGGCTGCTTTGTCCACATGTCAGTCACAATCAGGTTAAAGAAGACCATGTAGAGTGGTTAGCACAGTGCCTACATACAGTAGTGCCCAAGTACAAGTCCATTCTTTTTCCCTTTTCCCTGTCACATAACAGGGTAAAAGCTGAAAAAATACAACAGACTGAGAAACGAGAGCCTGTGCAGGCAGAAGCCACGTCCAGACACTGATGAGGCTGTGATGGAGCTCTCCGAGCTCTGCTGAGAGCTTGGCAGGGGGCACAGGGAGCCAGGACTTTATTCAAAGGTTTACCGAGGGCCTACTTCATGCCAGGTGTCCTGTGGGGACAAAAGACATCACTCTGAGAAATTCATTTAATAAGTTTCGAAATGCAGGAAGGAGCAACTGACAAGGCCTGAAGTCTTGAAGCAGCAGACAAATGCAACTTTCCCAGACCCGCCCCAGGGGGCTCAGTAGAGGAGTATTTCAGGCTGGGGGCACAAGAGCTCTTGGTAAAGCTCTTTTAGACCCTCCCAGTGAGACGCACACTTCCCGGCTGGGCCAGAAGCAAACATGCCTGGGGCAGGAGCCATGTACTTTGAGTAGTCAACAGAGTAGGAAAAATAAAACAAAAATGAGGATAGGGCACTCCAAGGTTCAGTAACGGGCCCAGGAAAACCTAATGCTACGCGGCCTTTTTTGTTTTGTTTGTTCTGCTTGGGGGAAGGTACTAGGAATTGAACTCAGGGGCATTCTGCACTGAGTTAATTCCCAGCTCTTTTTCTTACTTTTTATTTTAAGACAAGGTCTTCTACACGACCCAGGATGGGCTTGAATCTGAGATTCTACAGCCTCAGCGCCCCCTTCACCCAGCAGCCGGGATTACAGGCCTCACCTGCCTGGTCAATGCACCACTCTTTGAAAAACATGTCAACAGTGCACCAACCTGTTCTGTGCACCCTCAGGAGTGTCGAAGAAGCAAATGACAAAGCAAGACTCTACCAGGGTCAGGAGAACTCACAATCACCTCTCAGTCAGTGCCATCAATAGGGCACAAGCTCTCTGGGACAAGCAGGGCTGAGATTACAACCATGTACCGCCACAAGTGGCTTCAAATCAAAAACCTTCCTTATCGCAACATCATCCACCAGATTTATTAAGAGCTTATTAAATGAATGAAGATCAGAGCTTAGGGTGTTGCACAGCAGTTAAAATGCTTGCCTAGCAAGCACATAGGCCTGAGTTTGATTACCCAGCACTACATAAATCGAACATGGTAGAGCACACCCGTAATCCAACACTCAGGAGGCTGATGCAGGACTACAATGAGTCTGAGGCTAGCCTCGGTTATATAGGGAGTACAGGAGCAGCCTGAACCACGAAGCGAGACTCTGCCTCCAAAGGGGGGTAAAGAAAGGAAAGATGAAGATCTGGCTACTGACCTGCTCCACCCCACAGAGGTTGAAAATCCCTCTGTTATCGGAAAGTGCTTGGAAATAGAAGCTTTTCTGACTTCTGAGTTTTTGGATTTTAGAATATAGTGCATAGATTTTACTAGTTGAACATTCCTAATTTGAAAATCCAAAATCTGAAATGCTCCCAAACCTCAAGCTTTTTTTTTTTTTTTTTTTTTTTTTTTTTTTTTTTTTTTTTTTTGGTGTGGACTGGAGATTTAATCCATACATCACTGCACAGAACTACATTGCCAGTCTTCTTTTTCTGTTTTTCAGACAAGAGTGTTAGTTGTTTATAAATTGCTCAGGCTGGGCCTGAACCCAGGTTCTTCCTGCCCCACCTCCTGGAGTGCTAGAATTACAAGCATGTGCCACTGCATCTGGCTCCAAATCCAAAACCCTGAGTCTATCTGAAAATTTCAGATTTCTGGATCAGACAGGTTCAACCTGTATGATGTTTCCACCCTTGATTAATGACATCATTTGGAGTCCAGAACAAAAACTCTTTTGACTGCCATTTCTCCCCTCTATAGAGCCCAGCAGCTGGCCCAATGGCAGAGACCCATAATCCCAGCACTTTGGGAGGCAAGGCAGAAGGATCAAAAGTTGTAGCCCAGCGTAAGAAATATGGCACCTTAGCCAAGACCCAGTCTTGAAATCAGAATCAAAGAATGGACGGGGAGATGTAGATCAGTGTGAAGGCCCTGCACCACTCAATCCCTAGTACCACAAAGAGGGAGAAAAAAAAAAAAAAAGAAAAAGAAAGGCCAGAGTCCATCCACTGTGTCTCTTCAACCTAACCTCTTAGTTCAAAGAGTTACGTTGGGAAATCCTGCTTCTATGTGCAGCACAACGCTCCTTCTACTAACCATCTTCTCTTCCCTCCCAGCTTGACCACCTTCCACTTATCAACTCCAAGCCACTGAATCAATGAGTGTAGTGCCAGGCACACTGTGCCAAGATAAGAGAACATCAAAGACCATGAAAGTGAAGTCAGCAGCCACGAACCAGAGTTAGCACTATCAGTCCCTAAAGTCCTCTCTGCAGGTGCAGGGCAGGAGATTCCAATGAAGTACCAAGGCCTCTGTTGTAACAAGACAACTAGGAGGCAGGGGTGCAGCCCACGGTTTAGAGTACTCGCCTAGCATGCACAGGGCCCTGAGTTACATTTCCTCGCACCACATAAATAGGCCATGGTGATCCCAGTATTCAGGAGAATGAGGCAGGACTGCCATGAGCTTGGAGCCAGTCTGGGCTCCACAGTAAGCTCAGGACAAGCCTGGACTACAGAGAAAGACCCTGTCTCAAAAAAAAAAAAAAATTAGCAATGACAACAGTAATAACAGGACAGCTAACCATGTATCAAGTACTCATTATGCACAGAATACTATCCCTAGTACATCAGACTCACCACTGCACCAATTCTTACAACAGCCCTGTCCAGCAATTGCTACCATCTCATCCTAACAAAGACTGAGTCAGGTATCAGAAGTCAAAAGAACATCCACAATCTGAGCCTAGTGGCGCATGTCTGGGATCCTAGTACTCTGGGAGGCTAAGGCAAGAGGACTGAAAGTTCAAGTCCAGCCTAGGCAACTCAGTGACACGGCGAGACCTTGATTCAAACAAAAATGGGCTGGGATACAGCTCAGTGCAAAGGCTGTGGGTTCAATTCCCAGTATCCTCCCACACCAAATCCACAAGGCTGCCATGAAGGAGTGTAGAAATGATTATCCAGATATCCACCCCAGAGCCTGCACCCCTACATCACAGCACACTGCCTCTATCCAGGGTCTCATAGGACAGCTGTTGGATGGCAGATCAACACTGCGATAAGTCATATATTCAACTTATTCTGGTTTCTGGGTTGTTTTTTTGTTCATTTGTTTGTTTTTGGTAATACTAGGGACTGAGCTCAAGGCCTTCACAAGGAGCCATATCTTAACCTGTACTTTTGATTCAGATGTGAGATCTTGCTAAGTCACTGAGTTGGCAGGCTGGACTTGAACTTGTGATCCTGCTGCCTCAGTCTCCCAGAGTACTAGAATTACAGGCCTCACTGCACTACTCACTGGCTGACTTTTCTGTTCTTTTAATTATTGCTATTACAATATATTTATAGTTTTTCTTGAATTTTTATCACAAAGAAATTGAAGACAAACTCCATTTAAATAGCATCTGTGTGCTGGCCAGGGCACATACTTTTAAACTGTTCTCAAAGTTTCCAATAAATTCCAGTCACTTTATTTTTATGTTTTTATTTTTTGAGACAGGGTCTAGCCCTATAGCCCAGGCTGGTCCTGAACTCACTATGGAGCCCAGGCTGGCCTTGGACTCATGGCAATCCTGTCTCAGCCTCCCAAGTGCTGGGATTATAGGCATGTGCCAGCACACCCGGCTTATGTGGTGCTGGGGAAATCAAACTCGGGTACCTAGCACTTGATGTAGTGCTTGCTAGGCAAGTGCTGTAACCACTAAGTCATTCGTCGAGTCCCAGTTCCAATCACTTTAATATGCAGAGATATTGTAACTCTCTTTGGGACAAATAACCCCCTAGTTTTCCCAGCTTTTCAATTTCTCTTTCAATTTTCTCTAGAGATCATCTCTTAATAGTCATTTAACTTTTTTCTTAGTACTGGAGATCAAATCAAATTGACCTGAGGTACATGCCCAGCCCACTTTTTATTTTTGACTTTGATTTTTTTTGACTTTGTTTTTAAGACAAGGTCTCATTCTGTAGTCCAGGTGGGTCCTGAACTAACAGTGTAGCCCAAGCTGGCCTCAAACTCATAGCAATCTTCCTGCCTTGTTCTCCTGAGGGCTGAGATTACAGATGTGTGCCATCACACTCATACTTTTGACTTTTTTTTTTTTTTTTTTTTTTGAGACAGGGTCTTGCTCTGTAGCCCAGGCTGGCCTTGGATTCATGGCAATCCTCCTGCCTCAGCCTCCTGAGCGCTGGGATTACTGTATCTTTCAATTTGAGAAAGTCTCACCAAGTTGCTCAATTGTCCAGGTTGAGCTCAAATTTGCAATCCTCCTGCCTCAGCCTTCCAAAACACAGGGATCAAAGACCTGTACCAATGTGCTAAAAAAAAAAAAAAAAAAAGAAAGAAAAAAAACCTGTTTTTAGAATTCTTTTCTGGATTCTTTTTTTTTCCCCTACATTCTATCCAAGTCCCTACATTCTATCTAAGTCCCTTAGGCACAAAGCTGGGGGCACTCCTCACTACTGAGGTCCCCCCCTCCAACCTTGACCACAATGGAAACATGAATCCAACCTTCCTTCTGGTGTATTTGTGAGGACTGTTTACCATTAAACGGCACCCTCATAACTTCCCCATGATTTCTACAGATACTCTATTAAAAAGGGGGGAAACGAGGGGCCTGGAGGAAGAGCTCAGTGGTTAAAGCACTTGCCTAGCAATTTCTAAGTGCCTGAGTTAGGTTCCCCAGTACCACACGAACTGAGCATGGTGGCACATGCCTGTAATCCTGGCACTTGAGAGGATGAGGCAGGAGGATTGCTATGAGTTCAGGGCCAGCCTGGGCTACACAGTGAGCTCAGAACCAGCATGGACTACAGAGTGAGACCCTGTCTCAAACAAAAAAAAAAAAAAAAAAGGAAGGAAGGAAGGAAGAAAAAGTAAGGAAGGAAACAAAGAAGATAAGAAGAAATCGTCTCTCAACCACCTGGTTACGAGGGAATGTGATTAACAAACCAAATCATCCCCAAACACTCAAGACAGGTAGCTGCAGGTGAAGAAGGGTCTAAGTGCTGGCCACTCTTCTCTGCAGCCACAAAGCGAAAAGCTCTGTCAATGGGAGAATGCGGAGTCGTGAAAAAGGCAGAGTCCTGACAGCTCCTGCACAGACAAAGGCTGCGGCTCAACTCACCTCTCCTCCACAAGCCACTGGTGACAGGCCCCACCTTGGCTCACACTGTTAACTAAGAAAAGTGATTTGCTAACTTGGTCCCCGTTTTGGAAGTAAGTTCACAATGCACATTAGCCAAGTTAAGAATCAGCTCCTGACTCCTGGTAAATCAGGGTGGCAGAGGGTCTCAAGGATAGAGCTATTTAGGTAGTGGATGGCAGATTATGTCCCACAGGAGAAAGTAGAATGCGATGACCACACCCAAGGAGCAAGACAAAGTCTGAGACGTCAAACGTGCCCTGGGCTTGCTCATCCAATTCACTGGGCCTCAGATTCCCATTAGGATGCAGCCTGACTGGGAGGCAGGAGGATGACTGGCCGGAGGAGGCTGAGCAGCTGCTCCAGCTCCATCTCCCTTTTAGCCATTTTACTGCTCATTAGAGGCAGTACCCGGGAGGTGGGCTGGGGAAACATAAAGGAGCTGAAATTCAAGCCAGTCCATTACTCCAGTTAGGTGCCTCCCATAAAACGAGGCAGGATTTCATCATCCAAGACCTTCCTGTCCTGAGGAGGTCTAAGCAGCCGGAGGGGTCACAAGCAGCAGGACCTCAGGACCTCAGGCACCCAGAGTCCAGGCTTCTAACTGGCCTGCACTTTGGATTATGCCGTGCATTTCATCTTTTCAGGGTTAAAAGGCATTTGGCCCTCACCTGGCCCATCAAATCACAGCCTGGAGACCTGCGGGGCGGGAGTGCTGGGACTACCTTCAGAACCCAAGTACACACTCCTGTTCCCTCCAAAGTCCTCAGTACAAGTGCAAGTTCACAAAGGAATCAAGCCCTGCCAGACTTGCAAATTCTCATTAAATACTGGGGTTGGGGTAGGACTGCTTTTGTAAAATGCTTCCCCATTGAGAGATGTTGCTTTATTTACATTCCTCACAACCCATTCATAAAAAGGAGGCCCTGTAATGTCAGGGCTGTTCATATAATGCTCCATAAACTCAGCAGCTTCAGCCTGAGTTCAACACAGGCTACTTCTCAACCCCACAGACTTTCTTCCTTACTTTTTTTCTCCTTAAGGTTTTTTTAATGACTCACCTTGCGACAGGGCGCTGAGGCCAGATGTTGCTGGAACAAGACCAAGAGAGGTAAGAACAGATAAAAACGAAAACATGCAGATCCTCTTGGATGCTGGGACAGAGAAGTGGGGAGGAATGAAAGTAAATAATGTTTGTAAATAATCTGCAAGAAAGAAATCTAATTTGAAGTATACGTGCTAGGAGGCTGAATCCTTTCCAGATCTACTGAACTCTTCTTTAGGGAAGGTGTGGAGGGTCCTTTTTCTACTACAAAAAGAGAGGGGGGCTCTTTCCGGTATTTAATTTGTACTGGAGATGAACAAACGGGAATATTCTCTCCTTGTGGACACAAGGGCTTCTGGCTCCCAAGAGGGCACAGGGCAAAGAAACCCAGGTGGTCCCCATAAAGTAAGAAGAGTTAGACACTGCAGAAACACCATGAGTAGTAAAGACAGAGTGCCCAGGAGAGGGATTCTGCGGTAGCTTTTCTCCTGCTACAGTAGAAGTAGTAGAAAATTTTTTTTAAATTGACGGGAGCGGTCTGTATTGCCATGGCAACTGTAACGGGTGGCCTTCCCCTTGGAAGAAAAATGCTTGTCCATTAATCATCAAACTGGGGCACAAAAGGGAGGTCTGGGGGAAAGGGGATGGATACAGAGTGTTTTTTTCACTGCCTAGCCTCAAACCATCACCATACTCCTTCTCACTTGCCCTGTAGCCCGGGACTGATGGAGAAGTTCTGAGAGCTGGAACCATAGCTTTCCCTTCTGACAGGCCCACGGTGGGGCTTATTGTACTTCCAGTGTCAGCGATGTTTCCAAAAACACCTTCTGCAAAATGAACCCTAAAAGTCCCATTCACTAGCCTGACCCAGGATTATTTTTCTTTTCTGTTCTCAGAATCGTATTTTCTCCCTCATTTACACTCGGTCTGAGAAGAGATAAAACATATGGATTCATTTAACACAGACAAGGAAAATTGCACAAGAACAGCAAAGCTGGGTACAGAAATCAGCCTAGTGGTGTAGGAGGAAAACAGGACTCTAGCCCTCACCCAGTTATTGTGCACTTAGTGTCGTGTGGGCAATCCACAGGACTGATGCTTCCAGCAGGGATACCGGTCAGGGCCGCTAAACGTCCCAGGCCAGAACCCCAAACTTGCTATCCTATATGCCTGTGAAAGAAAAGGCCAGAATCCCTCCAGGCACTAAGCACTTCTGGGAAAGCAAAAGAGACTTTCTTCTACTACCACCCAACTCAACAGCAAACTACATTCATTCATTCAACAGAAACAAGATGCACACACCGGGGGTGTAGCTCAGCACAAAAGAACCCTTGCTCATCTCACACAAGGCCCTGGACTCAATCCCTAGCAGCACAAAAACCTAACAACTGCACTTCATGAGAAGTACTGGATTGTCCTCTCTCTATCACTGGTTTAACACTCACACCGTTCCTGTCCTTAAGTCTCCAGGCTCCATGTAGCTGGAGCACAAGAGACTAGAGACAGGAGAAAGGGAAAAGGCAGGAGCAGGAGCGAAAGTGCAGAGGCACATACGTGTGGTGGGCTAAGAGAGCCCCAAGGACCAGCTCTTCTCCTTTTTGTCGAAGACACACAGGTGAAGAGGTAAGGAATGGCTCAAATGGCACAAGGGAAAACAGACTGGAATCCTTACTTCTGCCCAGATTTACAAACTAATTTCCTTAAGCAAGTGCCTTCTTGGCAAAGGAAAAGTACTGAAGGAAAGGGGAACTGCCAAAATTTTGCACATCAAGGACATGCAGAGAGAGTGCTTTGGAAAGAAAGATCTGGAAGCTGTGTCCTGGCCAGAGGAAGCAAGAGGGAAAGGTAGCTATGACAGCATCACAGGCCTGAAAAGAAGGAATGGGACAGCTATATCAAAAGTGAACCACAACACTGGCTCAGCCTCCAGGGCCAGCCAGCCCCCTCACCACTAATCTGGCTGGTTGGGCTCTCCCACCAGGTAAGAGCTCCAGGAAAGAGGAGAGATGTTATTCCAGCAACTTCTCTTCATATTACAGCAGCCAAACCAGGTCCTGTCCTCTGTCACCAAAAAAAAAAAAAAAAAAAAATCACACACTGTGTAGCCCCACCAAAGGCACAAAGGACTTGAGATTCTTCAGCCTTCTCTGGATTTGAGACATACAATTAAATTCTCTCAGAACAAACTTTAAGTTTCCTGTGTGAAGTAATACTGCCCTTTCCCACAAGCCTTAACTCCACCCAGGCTGGGGTCTAGACCCTTAAGGGAAGGGGAGTGGGGGCCGAATTAACTCAACGCTCTACTACTGCTCTGGCACAGCCAACAGGCAGCTCAGCCAGGCGGGCTGACAGCCAACCACAGCCCGGAGAAGCTCCTAACCCAAACCATTAAGGTGTGACTTGAACCCAGACTCTCTACAGAGCGAGCCCCATTTTAGCAGCCTGAATCTCCCTGCTTTGTGATCCCAAATCCTCCTATACATGTGGGGTCACATGAGGGGCACAAAAGCTCTGAATGGGTTTAGAGCTGATCAAGGATGGCTCCCAGTTAGAGGCACTTGCAGCTTAAGCCAGTGGTTCCCAAGTGTCCTCCAGCTGGCCAAGAACAGTGGTGTCCCTCCGAGTCATGTGTTCTTTCTGAGGCCTGTTCTCTTTTTTTGTGGAAGATGCTGGGTGAAGAGGTGAGGAGTAATATCTCAGATGGCACAAAGGAAAAAGACTGGGAACATTTCTGTGTACATTTATAAATTGATTTTCCTCCCTGAGTGCCTGCCTGGAGAAGGAAAAGTATCTAATAATGCAGCTTGGGGGGGTGGGGGTGTCTGAGCACATTTGAGGGCTATCTCCTAGTTCCAACTAAACTAGTATTCTACACTCTTAAGGCGGCCAGCCGACAAAGGGTGACTAGGAGACATCCCAGGTGGAGTTAAAGCTCTACCAATAGACAACCTCTGCTTGCTGAAAACCCTCAATGCTAGACTCCGGAGCGGCTGGCGGGAGTGTCGCCTCGGTGGGTGCACCAGCTTGGTCGCCACCGGCCAGGGCGCACGGGGCCGCAACCCCCCCACCCCTGCCCCTCCGCCTTGGCCGAGTCGACCCCACTCTTCTCACAGCTGCGAGCCGATCAAGGGCTGGAGCGGAGAGCCGCAGCTCCTCCCGGCGGGCGCTCGGGCCCCCGCAATCTCCGGACAGAGTGCAAGCCCGTCGCCTGACCCGCGGGGTGGGTGCCCCAGATCGGCTCCCCTCCCCGACGCCACTACCTGCGCCGGTTCGGGCGCCGCCTTTGTCCGGCGTTTCACTACCGAGCGGGCCCCTCGGGCCCGAACGGACCCGGCCCCCGGCCGGGAAGGAAAGGCGGCGGGCCGGGCACGGCAGGAGCAGGCCGGGCCGTGAGCACGGGGTCCCGCTGTCACTTGGAGGCAGTCTGACAACTTCGACTCCCCCCGCCCTATCTCGGACTCGGCCGCCGCCCCGCACTGTCCCCGCCGGGCCTCCCGCGGCCCACACTCCCTTTTCGAACCGGTCCCCTTCCTTCTTCCGAGCCTCCCTTTCCCCTAGCCCGATTGGATCGGGTCCACACTACCCCTAGCCCCGAGCGGCCCCCATCATCTGCGCCCCCCCGCCAGCAATACCCGGTCAGCTCCTAGCGCGGGAGGGCGCCCCCCACCCCGAGCCGGCGATCCCACGGCGCCGCCCCCGGCCGCGGCCCCTTGCCTCGGGGACCGCCGCGATGGGGGAGGGGGCGCGGCGGGGACCTCGCCGCCCGCGCACACGGAGGCGAGCAGGCTCTGCAGCGGCTAGGAAACAACCGGCGTCCTCCCGCCCTCCGCGCCCGGGACGCCCGCGCCGCCGCCACCGGCGGCCGAGCTGCCACCCTGCGACCGCCACCCACCCCGCCCCCAGCCTGCGAGGCGGGCGGCCCCGGGGGCTGTCACCTCGACGCGCGCCACGCTCCCCGATGGCGGGACCGTGGCGCCGGACCCGGGAGAGAGGCGGCGAGAACAGGCGGTCGGCCGCACCTGCTTCGCGTCGTCCGTCCGTCCGTCCGCCCGTCCCTTCCCGGGCTGGCGGGGGCGGCGGCGCGGCGCGCTCGGTGGGGCGCGCAGACGGGCGGCGGGTCCTCTCCCCTTCGCTCGTCCGCCTACCTCGCTGGCTCGCTCGCTCCCGCCCGCTCGCCCCTTCCCCCTCCTCGACCCCGAGCTCACCGGAACGGGCGTCGCGGACGGCGCGGTTCTGGGGGCCCGCAGGCCCCGGCCGGGCTGGAATCCGGCGGCTGGAACCCCCCGGGGGCGCTCAATTCCCGGGCTCCACGCTGCTGCGTCAGCGCCTCCTCCTGGGGGCCGGGGCCGGGCGGGCGGAGCGGGGCCGCGGCCGGGCGGGGCCGTCGGGGGGGCGGGCGCGCTTGGCCGGGGCAGGCGGCCGGACGGCGGAGGCCGGACGGGCGGGGCAGGCGGCCGGACGGGCGGGCGGCGGGGGCCGGGCTCCGGGATCCGCTACGCCGCTCGCGGTTCCCCCACAAACTCCCCGAGAGCGGAGCCTCCGCCGCCCTCCTTCCTGCTTCCTCGTACCCAGCCAATCAGCGGCGCGCCCCTTGGCCAGCTCCGCCAATCAGCCGCCCCGCCCTGCGCTGGCCCCGCCAGCCAATCGGGCCCTCGGCTCCCCCTCCCGGTCTTCGACCAATCAGAACCGTGGGTCGGTCGTCCCAACGCAGGGGGCAGCACGAGGCGGCCGGGGGAGGCGGTGCGGGGAGTGGTGGGGTCTGGGGGGAGGGGTGCGGTGCCAAGGGTGGCGGCGGAGGGTGATTTTCTTTGCTGGCTTCTTGGATTTTTCTTTTCGTCTTGGGAGCCTGAGCCCGTATCCCATGGTGACCCGACCCTGTGGCTCCAAACCCCGAGCTGCAGCACCCCCCGAAATCTCACCCCGCCCCCGTCCTGACCGTCACCCTGCTATAGCCCTCTTTCCCCCAGTCCTCTCCAAAGCCCACAGTAGAAAACTACAGGCCAAGGTGCACCCCGCCCTCACCGGAGGCTGCTGCCCCCAGGGCAAAGCTTCGGGAAGACCCGCAGAAAATTCAGCGAGAACAACCCCCCCTTTCCTGCAGAAAGGGCCCCAGACTCCAGCGAAAGGGCCCCCGGTGCGCTGCGAAGCCCCTCCTGCCCTTGCTCCATCTTTCCGACTTCCCTGCCTGCCACGTCTCCTTTCCCTTCAAGCAAGGTCGGTCCCGGCTTGGTAACCCTTCACCCGCATCTCTTTTTCCTCTTTCTGCCCTTCGCCTCCCGCCCCTACCCCAGATCCCAGCTCACCCTCTTCAGAAGCCGCGTGTGGATCCCTCACCCGTTTCCAGCTGACGGCAGGGCCAGGTCTGTGAGTCCTTGACACCCACACACCCTCTTCCACCACCGCAGGGAACACCAGAGCTCTCCGGGGGAGGGGAAGGGGGCGGGCAGCCGGACAGGCGCGGCTGGACTCCCTCCTTCGCGTCCCCAAGCCGGGATGGGACCATGTGCAGACACTCACCTGGCTTCTCCTAAGTCACTGAGTGCTGGGGCTCCCTCTCACACCCACAGATGTGCCTTTCCAAGCCCCAGCACGCTCACGGGGTCAGCAGAGTAGGTGGGCACAGCAGGCTTGAGGTCACACGGAGTGGTGGAGAGGTCCTGGTGAGGCGCGTGAAGGCGCCGTGCCCAGAGCACTTGGTAGCGCCAGAGCCTGCACAGGACCTCACTTTAACGAGCACAGGATGTGCACACAGTAGGTTCTTAAGAAATGCTGAGTGCACCCCTGAACAAAGCCTCATTCCCAATTCAGGCGGGGGAGGGGAGGTTTGGGAGGTGAAACGAGCTGCAGCAGCCCAAAGGGTAGTGTCGAGTCATCGGGCGCTGGAGCCGCAGGAGAGGGGCTGGGCCCTGTCGCCTTGGGCAGAGAGCAGCTCCCAAGCTGCTCATGCGCCTGGGCAAGCAGGACAAATGCAGCCTGGAGTGGGGCCTAGGGGCTTCTCCTGAGGGTCTCCTTCGCGGCTTACAGCACCCAGTCTTTTCCTAGACGGGGGACTCAAGCACTCATCCAGGCAGCCTGCTCCACGATGTTAAGGGGGCCCAGACTGTCTTAGCTCATTGAGGTGGGGGACATGTTTCAAGGAAGGGCTCATGAAGGTAACCAGGAAACCTCTCAAAGGGTGAAGCTGTCCTGGGATGGACGACGGCCCTTACTTCTGCCATGTACTGTACCATCTTTGAGGAAGGCAAGATCCTTAAGCCAAAAAAAAAAAAAAAAAAAAGTAGGACATGGAAGGATGTCTTCCTTCCCTGCACCTCAGACTCCCAGCAGTCCTCCAACCCCACAACGCACACGAGTCTAGCCCTTCTTCCCACCTCATAGAATTTCCCTATCCTTGTTCCAGCCTGTCCCCATGTTCCATGGCAAGCCCACGCCTCATCAGAGATTAGTGGCAGAGGGGGACAGCCGTGGTGACCAATGGAGCTGAGACATGGCACAGGCCAAGGCGGAGGAGGGAACAAGCTCCTCCTGTCAGCAGCCCAGCTTTCAACCTTGGCAGTCGCTTTTCTCCAGCCATGAACGGGGATTGAAGCTGAGAATGTCAGAGGGAACTGTACCTGGTCCAAAGGAAGGAGCCCTCAGCAGCAGGGAGCTTATGCTCCAGTAAGGAGTGACAGAATGAGGCTGCCGGAGTGTGGACTTCTGGGCGTCTAGAGGCTAGGATCCTGTGGTCCTGGGGCGGGACAAAACATGTTTCATTTGGGGGTCATGACTGCTGAGAAGGCAGAGCCCCTCTAGCTACCCAACCTGCCTAGCAGCAAGGGCAACTTTATCCTCAGAGCCTCCCGCGTGGGTGGCTCTTTTGCCCCAGGAAGCACTGGCTCAGTGGGCTGTGGTTTGGGGACACAGGCTGGCTAAAGGTACTTGGTGTTCCTCCTGTGCCTGTCCCTGGAGTCCCCTTTTCTCCCTGATGCTTTTTAAAGTTGGTCAGTGAAGGGGAGGCCAGGAGCCGCACAGCCTGCCTGTTCCCTAAAGGGATTGTCTGGTCTCTCAGGCTCTCCACCTCCCTTCCAGGGACCTCTGTACCTGGGCCTCCTTCCTTTCCCAGTCCAAGCTGTCCACACCTGGAAAGGACTCCACCTCTTCCTGCTTCTCCAGCTCTCCAGCCCTTCCTCGCTGGACACTGACCCCACCCCACTGTAATGGGCCAGCACCTGGCCTGTCAGCTTTCCTCTCTGGAGGTCCATCAGCCCAGAGTCCCATGCCCCAGAGGGTTTGCCGCTTGGTCTGGAAAGAGAGGTGGATCCATCCTCGGACCCACCTCCTTCCGTGCCACCAGGCAGGGGCGCTCTCTGCCCAGGCTTTTCCATCGGGGTTAATTGCCTCGGAGCAAGAGAGCAGAAGGACGCACAGTGAAGAAAACATCCAGGGCCACAGAACATACTGCACACCCCTCCCCCACCACATTCAGCCAGACGGACAGCCGGGACAGACTGGCTGCTCCGTCATTCCCGGCCCAGCCACCAGGCACCTCCCCCAGCTGCCTGCCGCTGTCCCTGCAGAGCAAATGCCTTCTTATCCAGCCACCTCGCGCCAGGCAGGGCGACCCAGCAGGCAGCGCAGTGCTGGTGGTGGTGATAGTGACCACTTTCTCCTCCCGTCATTCCATGCCCAGGTCCCACCTCCTTTTTGGGGGGCGGGCAGCTTCCCACCCTCTTCCCCCCCACCCCGCACCCTATCATCTGAATTCTGGGTTCCTGGAACACTAAACCACTTAGCCCCTCAGCCTTGCCGCACAAGGTGAAGAGCGGGTGGTCTGGGGGAGGGACACCAGGAAACAATTGAATTTGGCTGTGGTGCTAGCCCCCTCCCCCATCGTAGGGAGCCCCCCCCCACCAGGTGGGGGAATTAGGGAAGCGGGACTTTTATAGTCCCTTTGCCATGACCCACTCCCTCTTAAAGGGATCCGAACACCCTCCTTAAAGGGATCTACAGAAATTATTTGCCCCCAGGCAAAACCAAGCACCGAAGTCTGGTCTTTACTTACTAGGGCCTCCTTCCTAGATTGGAGAGGCAAAAGTGCTCCACTGTGACTGAGCCAGAGGGACAAGATCCCCTCCTGTCACCAAGGAGCCAGCTGTTGAGTGCCCAGCAAAGAACAAGACCTCTCCTTTCCCAAGGGCCACTCACTGCTACGGCCTAGGGCCAGGTGAGGTGGGGTTCCGTGTCAGACTACAGAAGCTCCAAGAGGACTGACTACATGTGCTCAGACTTTGGGGGCCACGTGCTGTGGTGCTGTGTCCAAGACCCCCATCTGTCCAGCACTAGCCTCCAGATTGCTGGCCAGGGGAAGTCTTTGCACACTGCCTCTCCCAGCAAAAGCAATTTCTGCATTCTCCCTCCCTCTCTGGCCTTCCCCTTGGGGTGCATTCCCAGCCCTTCACTCAAGTTACCTCCGCTGCAACCCCAACAACTGCTGACTACACCCCATTTCAGGTTCCTTCCTGCCCTAGCTGGAGTGTCCCTGGGGTCCGTCTCACCCGCCCAGCTTCACGCGCGCGATCGCGCGGTCACACACACGCGCGCGCGCGCGCGCGCACACACACACACACACACACACACGTCAAGGGGATGGGGGATGGGCGCACCTTGGCTCCCGGGAGCCCAGCAGGCTGCATCCTCTCCCCGCCGCCCACTAAGCACCTAGCCTCACCCTGCGCTGGGAGCCGCAGGGCTCGAAGAGGGGGCGGGTAGGAGCGGCGGGGAGGGTCCGAGGGCACAGCAGCCTGGGAGAGGGGCAGAGTGGGGAGCCACCTCAGTCGCTTCTCTCCCTCGCTCCAGCAGGGGGGAGGCCGCCGGGGAAGGGCGTCCCCCGCGCGGGGGAGCCGGCCGGGACCCCCGCCCCTGCCACTCCCTAGAGGGAAGTCCCCCCTAGGACTGGCGCTCCGAGCCCGCCCCCCGCAGATGCGGCAGCCTCCGGCGGAGGTCAGGCTCCACCCCCTCCTCCGGAGGGAGAGCGCGGAGGGTTGTTTGTTGTTGGGGTGTGAGAGGGAGAAGGTTCGAGATCACCTGGCTGGGTGGGCACGGCTTGGCTGCGAGTGCGGGCAGGGTGGGCAGGGACCCGCGGGAGCCTGCGGCGGAGGGCGAAGGACTAACCTCACCCAGCCCCCACCCCGGCGGTTCTGGAGGAGCAGCCCCATTCGCCGCCCTGCCTCTGCCCTCGACCGCACCCTCGCCCGCGCCCCGGCCGGTCTCCATCCCTGGGGAGGGGACCGAATGCCGCGGAGGGGCAGGAGCCCGGGGCTACCACGAGCGGACCAGACCTCACACTTTCAAGAAGTTTCCAGTGGAGGACTGGATGGATTGTGGGTAGAAGGACCAGGAGATGGAAAACAATACGAGTTTAATTTTTATTTTTTGTGAGCACTGAGGACCGAGCCCAGGGTCTTCACCCTTGGCTACAGCCCTACCCCCCATCCCATTTTTTTTGTTGTTGTTGTTTTGATTCTGAAACAGGATCTTGCTAAGTGACCCAGCATAGGCTCGAACTTGCGATCGTCGCGTCTCAGCCTCCCAGAGTGCTGGGATTCCGGGCCTGCGCCACGGGGCCTGGCTTTGTACCCGGATTTTGACAGCGCCAGGAAGCGGCAGCTGGGGCGGGGGCAAGGCTGCTAGGTCGCCTGCGTACTGGGCCGGGCTGTTAGGAAGGGGCGGGCAGGTGCCCTTCAGGCTGACCCTCAGGTGTGGAAGGTAAATTGTGCCCCCGTCGCGCCGTGCCCCACCCTTGCCACGCCCTACTGTGCTGGCTTGAATACTAGCGCGGAGCTGTGAACCTGGGCGAGTGGGAGACGGGGCTGGAGCGGATCTGGGCTCCCTCAGACCTCTTTGAGCCCCGCCTAGGAATTGTCACCTGGAGGGAGTTTTGAGGCAAGAAAAACTGGGAGAGCAGTGGGGTGTGTGGTTGTTTGTCCTTGGAGCATAGCGTGGGATGTTGCCCTAGAGTTTTCCCCCTCCTCCATCCAGGGATGGTGAACCTTGGGGCTCACTTTCCCTCCCAGGTGTGAGTTGGGAAAGGAGCCACTGGCTCTGGGAGTCCCCTCTCCGCACTGCTGCCAACCCCATCAGCCTCTGCCCTTTGCCAAGCAGGTGCTCTGTCCTGCCTCTGCCCCTTGGAGGGACCAGAGCCTCCAGCCTGCCTCGCCAGCTGAGATGGGCAGCCCTGCTGGCCCCAAACCAGTGTTTCCTGAGTGGCTGTAAGGAGATAGCAAGAAAGAGACCAGCGTCACCCTCCACATCCTTGTTTCCGAGTCCCTGAGACTAGAGCTATCAGAGGATGGACATTGCTGATTTAAAACAAACACAATAAAAGCCGGTGTATGAGGGGTGGTACTGGGGATTGAGCCCAGATCTTCACATACCCAACCCGTTTTTATTTTTGATTTCAAGACAGGGTTTCACTAAACTACCAAATTACCCACCCAAACTTGAAATCCTCCTGCCTCAGCCTCCCAGAGTGCTGTGATTATAGGTGCGTGCCATGGGGCCTGGTTTTTAAAAATCACATAGAAACAGAGGCAGAAGACTCCAGGTTGGTTTCCCAGACCCCAATCCCAGGTGGTGGTAGCACAGTTACTGTCCACATTACCCAGATTAGGAAACTGAGGTTTAAAGCAGGGAATTCCCATCCTTCATTTTAGGAGAGAACTTGTACCCCAGCCCACCTGGCTCCCATGTCAGAGCTGCCCACCCAGCTGGAGTTGCTCCCCAAGTCACAGCACTGCCTTCTTGAGTTTGAAGAGCCTTGCTCGGCTGGACACCCCGCAGCCTTCCCATTCCGGCCTCAGCCCTGTCACCAGAGAGTGGGACAGGGCATTGGAGCATCAGCGAAGCCCTCTGTTGTGCCTGTGTCATTTGCAGGGAAGCACCTTCTCCACGCTTTCTTTGGGGTTCCTAGCATAGCTCACCCCTGCTCCTCTGTGTTCCTGAAGCCTCCAAACTCCTCCTCTGGAGTGGCCACTCTCATAGTCAAGCCCAGCTTCCTGGAAAGTTCTCCGGAAGCTCAGGTCCTTCTTTTTCTGCGCTGCTCTGAGCTCTACGGACCCATATTGTCCCTTGCTCCTGCCTTCCTAGCCATCTGCTGTTTGCCTGGATGCCTGTAACGACACTAGGAAGCCCTTCAGGGGAGGACTGTGGCTCCTACACCCTCCTGGTTGCTTCCTGTGGGGCTCACACAATCCTGGCCAGAAGGAAGGGTGTCATTCCTAGACACTTAGAACCCGGCCCTGGGGCGTCCCTCCCTCCCGTCTCCCCTTCCACAGACCCAATTGGGAATCACAAATTGGCAGACTCTGAGGGGAATTCAAGACAGACAAATTCTGTTTAGCTCTCACAGGACTTTCCAAAAACACTGATTAGGAAGTGCTGAACTTTTTGGAGATTTAAAATAAAACCCCAACCAGGTATGTGGTACGTGCCTGTAGTCCCAAGACAGTGGGAGGCTGAGGCAGGAGCAGGGAGAGTTCAAGGTCATCTTGGGCTACATAGCAAGCCCATGTCTCCAAAAAGAAGAAAAAAAAATGGGCCCAGTGGTTAAGTCCTAGGATCTCAGTATTCTGAGGCAGGAGGACTACAAGTTTGAGCCCAGCCTGGGCAATTTAGCAAGACTTTTCTCAAAATAAAAATTAAAAAGGGGCTATGAGAGGGTGGTGGGAGCTTAAATTAGCAGTTAAAGTGCTTGCCTAGCAAGCATGAGGTGGTATGGTGGCCCACCCCTGTAATCCCAGCTCTCAGGAGGCTGAGACAGGAGGATTGCAGTGAGTTCAAGGCCAGCCTGGACTCCATAGTGGGTTCAGGACCAGCCTGAGCTACAAAGCAAGACCCTGTCTCAAAAACAAAGCAGGCTAGGGCAGGGCAGAGCTAAGAATGTAATTCAGTGCAAAGGCCCAGGGTTCCATCCTCGGTACCACAAAAAAAAAAAAAAAGAAAAGAAAAAGAAAAAGAAAAAAGAAAGAAAGAAAGAAAAGAAAAAAAGAAAGAGAAAAGAAAAAGAAAGAAAAAAATCAAGAATTCCAGTTTCTCTTTTAAAAAGCAAAAAGATCTGCCAGCTTTGGCTCACATTTTCGCTTGCACTGACAGGCTGGTGCCAAGCAGTGAATGCTATCTCTCTGGGATTGGCATGCTTCCATTTGCCACAGGCCCATGTTCCCCACTTGGGATACTTAGAAGCCTCTGCCTGAATCCTGCAGCTTCTGAGGCTGGTGGTCCTTGGCCCTGAATGGCGGCTGCAGAGTCCTGGTTGGATGTCATGTCCAAGCGTTTGGAGCATCCTCCTCCTGTGGACCTACTTGGGTAGCCTGGTCCCTGTCTCATGCCCATTAATAACAATACATTTATTATTGCCCCCAGGAACCGTAACAGTTATGGACTGAGCACCTTATTTGTTTATTTATTTTCAGTTAGGGTCTTGCTCAGTAGTAGTCCAGGCTGGTCCTAAACTCACTATGTGCCCCAGACTAGGCGAATTCATAGCAATCCTCCTGCTTCAGCCTCCTGAGTGCTGGGATTACGGGCATGTGCCACCACCCCAAGTTTAACCTAGCACTTTTCTTCCAAAATCCTCAGACCCAGCTAGATACGAAAAGAGAAACCTAGTCCACTCTGTGAAGTTTTCTAGTGTGACTACTCCCGAGACCACAGTTTGCTACCTGGCAAATAGTAGGTGCCTAATAATGCTTGGCAAATTGAATATCAAATTGTGGGTGAGAGACTTGAGGTATAGCTCAGTGGTTAAAGCATTTAACCACTGGAAAGTTCTGGCAAGCTGTGGCAAGCACACAGCTATAGGTTTGGTACCAATGTCCCAGCACCACATAAGCCAGGTGTGGTGGCATGTGCCTTCAATCAGGAGGCTAGGGCAGGAGGATTGCTGTGTGTT
The DNA here is from genome assembly GCA_004027205.1 of Ctenodactylus gundi. Classification (NCBI taxonomy): domain Eukaryota; kingdom Metazoa; phylum Chordata; class Mammalia; order Rodentia; family Ctenodactylidae; genus Ctenodactylus; species Ctenodactylus gundi. The sequence continues at coordinate 46,011 of PVKB01005741.1, forward strand.
TGAGGCCAGCCTGAGAGCTAAATAGTGAGGCATTGTCTCAAAAAGAAATGGCGGGTAAATAGTGACTGAATGAATAAATTCATGGGGAAGGGAAGACCATTTCAAGAAACATGAAGTGCCTGTGCTGATTCAGGTGTGGGATGCTTAGGACCTCCGCTTCCTCAGGGCGGTCTCTTGTCTGCTCAGATATCACAGTGGAGCCTGGCAAGTAGAACTTGTCCCCAGAGGATGCCCCGAAGCTATGGGCTAGAACTCCTGTGATTTGGTTATGTGCAGACCTGTAACCCCCTGGGATGATGAAGAAATCTGAAATGGGCAATGTCCAGAGCCCCCAGAGGCAAGGCTCTTATGAAAACCAAGGACAAGCCAGGCCCCATGGCTCACACCTGTTAATCTTAGCACTTTGGCTCTGGAAGTCTGAGGCGGGAGGATCACAGGTCAGAGCCCAACTTGGACAATTCAGCAACTTAGCGAGACCTGGTCTCAAATTCGAAAATAAAAATGGGCTGGATATTAGGTTGAGGGCAGAGCTCAGTGGTTAAAGTGTTTGTTCAATGCCCAGTACCACATAAAGATTCAGTGGGCATGGTGGTGCCCATCTGTAGCACTCAGGAGGCTGAAGCAGGAGGATTGCTGTGAGGTCTACACAGGAGTTCAGGAACAGCCTGTTCTATAGAGCAGGGAGACCCTGTCTCAAAAAAGCAAAAAGGTAGAGGGGAACCTGGAGATTTAGCTCAGTGTGAAGGCACTGAGCTCAGGCCCTAGTACCACAAAAATAAACAAACACATAATAAAAATACATTTAGAAAAGAAGGCAAGGACGGGCACTCAACATATCAGTTAATCTTCAGCAACTTTGGTAGGGAAATTTGCTTAAATTTACAAATAAACGAGGTAGCTGAGACCTAGAGATTCTAACTAACTGCTGCAGATCACGTGGTCTGGGAGCTGTCCCAGAGACCTTTGCTTTTTGATATGTCGTTTAGCATAAAGATTACGCAGAAGTGTAGCCCTTTGTAGGTCTGAAACCTTCATTTTTCCTACACGTCATACGGTGTCGCAAGCTCTGAAACCAGGCTTTCTCGGTGAGATTCCTGCCTCTTCAGCTTCCGAAAACACTTTAACTACTCAGGAGAGTGCCTGACCCATAGCAAGGCACCCCGCAACTGTCAGCAGGTGGGAAACCACTTTGCCAGGCCTTGACCCAGCCCTGCCTGCAGCCTGCCCTGCTTTCGTGGAGTAACCCTGTGCACACCCTCTGTCCCCCCCGCCCCCGGCCCCTGGGCCGTGTGCTACCTGTGGCTTGTCTCTGCCCACCCAGCTGTAGCCCCCCAGCCCTGGTGTCCGTTGGTCAGAGGAGCTCCCTTTGCGGGGTCTGAGGGAGGCAGCAGCCCTTCTCCAACATCCAGCCTGTCTTCTGGGTCTCAGACATCTTCCTCTGCACCTCGGAAGATTCCCCACGATGTTCGTATTCCCGTTCGCCAGCGTAAGGTGGCCACATCTCCTCTGGGTGTCTTGTCATAGCCACCAGCGTCTCTCGTCTCCACTGCTCTGCCCCAGCCCCTTTTTCTTGTTCATTTGAGACAGGGTCTTGCTGAGTCTCTAAGTTGCCCCGGTTGGGCTTGAACTTGTCATCCTCCTGCCTCAGCCTCTCAGAGTACTGGGATTGCAGACTTATGCCATCGGGCTGGCTTCCTCTTTCAACTTCAGTGGTCCTGCCATAAAAGCCAGGCCCAGCCCTCTCCAGTAGCGCTGTTACAGCCTGGGCCACACGGGTGGTGCTCAACAATCACGATACAGTGAATGTCGCACAGGTCAGGGAGCACAAGCACCTGGAAGGCCGTGCAGGCAGCGCTGCTTCTCCTCCACCTTCTGAAATGGACCCAGGCAAGAGTAGGCCAGACACCAAGCAGCCGGGAGGTAGATCAGACGTAGACATGGGACCTGACAGGCACTCTTCCTAACTGTCGAATGTTATCCTTTGTGACACTGAGGTTTGAGCCCGAGACCTCATGCATGCTGGGCAAGTGTGCTCTACCAGTGAGCTACGTCCTCAGATCCCTTGAGAATATCAATTTATTTAGGGAAAAAAAAAAAAAAGCCCAGACCTGGTAGTATTTTGGGAAACTGAAAAGTGTGAGCCCAGCCTGAGTAACTTCGCAATTTAGTAAGACCCTGTCTCAAATAGTAAAAACCAGGCGCTGGGGATGTAGCTCAGAGTTCAGTCGCTGATACTTAAAAAAAAAAAAGTATTTGTGAAAAATAAGTTTTACAGGCAACACCTTTTTCTTTCTCTCTTGGGGCTGAGGATCAAACCCATTGTCCTCAGCACAGCAAGCACTCTGCAGTGGCGCGTCCTCCTCAGCCCCTAACTCATCTTCATTGGAAACCTTCGTAGGGCTGGAATCCTGGCGCTCTGGGAGGCTGAGACAGGAGGATCACGAATTTGAGCTCAAGTTGGCCGATTTATTAAGACCCTGCCTCAAAATAAAGAATAAAAAGAGTTGGCCTAGCAAGCTCAAGGACCTGGGTTCGATTCCCATTACCACATAAGCTAGGCATGGTGGCGAATGCCTATAATCTTAGCACTCAGGAGGCTGAGGCAGAAGGATTGCAGTAAGTTCGTGGCCAGTCTGGGCACATAGTGACTTTAGGATCAACTTGGACTATAGAGTAAGACCCCACCTCAAAAAAAAAAGTTGGGGGATGGAGCTCAGGGCTCAGTGCCAAGGCAAGGTCCCGGGCTTAATCCCCATCAACAACCAGAACAATAAGAACAGGAAAGAAAGAAAGAAAGAAAGAAAGAAAGAAAGAAAGAAAGAAAGAAAGAAAGAAGAAGAAAGAGAGAAAGAAAGAAAGAGAGTGAGAGAAAGAAAGGAAGGAAAAGAAAAAAGAAAAAAAGACAGCATTGTGTGAGGAAGTTTGCAATCTTTTTTTGTTACTAATTCCTTATCTGTGTCAGGGTGTACTCAGTCATGGTAGATAACATTCCTGGAGGGAGTTTGTGAGCAAGGCACTGTGTGCATCAAAGAGTTTATAAACACTTTTTTTTTATGTTTCTGGGGAACAAGCCCAGGGCTTTCACACTGAGCTACACCCCCAGCCGGTTCATTTTTGAGACAGGGTCTTGCTAAGTTGCTAAACTATTCAGGTTGGGCTCAAACTTGTGATCCTCCTACGTCAGCCTCCCAGCGTGGTGAGATTACAGGTTTATGCCACCAGATGGCCACAGCCTTGTCCCTTCTAGTTATTCCTCCACGGCTTGTCCCTAGATGAGCTTCCCCAGCAAGTCTCTGTTCTTGTTTCCCGAAGGTTAGCCGTTTATTTGAATCTTACACGCTGAGTTGCTCTGAACTACATTCACGTCAGTATCAGATTGGGGGCAAAATGGTGCAAGTGGACTGTCACATCTCTTTATGAAAAGAATATTCCATTGGCAAAACCTCATCAAAGTACCTTTTCCCCTGCGCTGCCCTGGCTCTGACACTGAAGTAACAGCGTGGCCTTTCGGGAGCATTGGGTACACTTGGGCCAACTTCCAAGGCAGGGAGCCAGCACTCTCCTGCTGTGTCCACCCAGGGAAGACTCCACTGCCCACAGAGCTTTTCTTTCTCTCCTCCTTTCCTTTTTTGTTTATGTTTTTGGTGATAGGGATCAAGGCCAGAGTCTACTTTTCACTCTGAACTACCTTTTATTTTGTTTACTTATGTTTTTGAGAGACGTGTCTCTCAGTGTCTCTCGCTCTGCAGTCCAGGCTGGTCCTGAACTCACTTTGTAGCCCAGGCTGGCCTCCAATTCACAGCAATCCTTCTGCCTTGGGCTCCCAGTGCCATGATTACAGGTGGGCACCACCACGCCCATTTTATGTGATGCTGGAGAATGGAACAACGGGCCTTGCGATTGCTAGGCAAGAGCTTTAACTGCTGAGCTATGTCCCATCCCCTTCAAGCCATTTTTTAGTTTTGATTTTCAGACAGTCTTGCCAAATTGCTAGTTGCTCAGGCTGAGCTTGAATTTGCAGTTCTCCTGTCTCAGCCTCCCAGAGTGCTGGGATGCCAGGCCCCATTTAAACCTTTCTTTGGCTCACACTCACTGCTGATAATGAGCCACATCTGCAGCTCCTCATGGGGTCCCCAGCTGGGGGTCTCACCCCTGGGTTGGCCACACTTCTCAACCTGTGAGGCTCCTTCCTCAAACCTAGGCTGCAGAGGCTCTGGTTGCCCCTCTCTCCCTGTTTAGGCTCAAGGAGGGCTGCCCACTGGGGGTTCCTCTGTGTCCCCTCAGGCAGCAGGGCACCTGCTCATGATGGATTCTTGGTGACATTTACTCAGTGGTGACGGACTGGCAGAGAGGCAGAGCCAATTTCTGCGTGGGATGCCTCTGCACACTGCCACCCGGGAGCCTCAGTGCCGGGCTCCCACGCTAGCTCAGATCCGCTGCCCGCCAGGCCCTGCGTGCTGCCCTCAGACCCGTTGGTTCCTCCTCGCTCAATTTGCCTGTTTCTGGAGTGATTGTGACATTACCTTGGCCTCTAAATAAATCTCCAGGCTTTGTACTTTGTTTTTTCAGTGCTGGGGAAGGAACCGAGGACCTTCACACTGTGTTGTGACGTCCCCAGCCCAGCTTTTGGGTTTGATTTTGAGGCAGGCTCTTGCTAAGTTGCTAAATTGCCCCGGCTGAGCTCTAACTTGCAATCTTCCTGCTTCAGCCTTCCAGAGTGCTGGGATTCCCTACCTGCCCCCCCCAGACCCAGCTGTACTTTTGCGGTTAGTCCGTAGTTTTGCTGTGAGGTTTACTGACCTGATTCACTCAGCATTGGACTTTAACGGTTATGGCTTTGACAAGACAGAATCATTGAAACATTGAAACCCAGAGGGTAAAATTATCTATGGTTTTTGGACTGGGCTGTATCTCAAAGATAAAATGTATCCTTTAGCATGCTGGAGGTCCTGGGTTTAATCTCCAGCACAAAAAGAAAAGAAAAGAAAAGAAAAACCAAAGATTTGTAGCAGTTTGCAAGTTCAGCCGGCTTCCCCAGGAAGCCCAAGGCTGTGGCTACTGAATCCTGCTCTTTCAGCTAGTTGCAAGTAAAAAGATGGAGGGGCTGGAGGAATGCCACAGAGGTTAAAGCGCTTGTCCAGCAAGCCCAAGGCCTTGGGTTCTATTCCCCAGCACCACACAAAGCCAGGTGTGGTGGTGCCCTGTGCTCAGGACGCTGAGGAAGGAGGATGACCTGAATCCAAGGTCAGCCTGGGCTGCATAGTGTGGGCTCAGGACTAACTTGGACTACAGAGTGAGAGACCCCGTCTCTAATTAATAATTAATTAATTCAAAGGCTTTGAGATTTCCCCTCCCTGCCCTCTCCAAGGCTGCCTTTGATATATCTGTTAGGTCTGATTTCATTTAGGTACTGCCAGAGGGGACAGGAATTGCGGCTGGTTCTTTCCTCCAGCCCTCTAACCACCTACCTCCCCCCAGCTGTTGGCATTCATTCTGCAAGTTATTTACTAAGCGTCTCTCGGTGAAGCCAGGTGCAAGGCCTGGAGGATTCTGCAGCAAAGCCCCGGGGATGTTTGGGGTGGTGCTCATGCTGGGTCTTAAAGAAAAAGCACCATAGCCAGTGTTGCGATGCACACCTGTAATGCCTGCCCTTTGGGAGGCTGAGGCAGGATGATCACAGGTTTGAGCCAGCCTGGGAAGTGTAATGACTTAGTGAGACTCTATCTCAAAAATAAAGCGGGGGGGGGGGGGCGGGGGGGGGGGGCGCTGGAGGAATAGCACAGCAGTTAAAGCGCTTGCCTAGCAAGAATGAGGCCCTGAGTTCAATTCCCCAGGACTACATAAGCATGGAGAGGTACTACACGCCTACAACTCCAGCACTAGGGAACTAGGGAGGCTGAGGCAGGAGGATTGCCATGTGTTTGAGGCCAGCCAGGGCTACATAGTGAGTTTGGGACTAGCCTGAACTACCAGAGTGAGTGAGACTGCCTCAACACACACACACACACACACACACACACACACACACACACACATTGAGCCAGGCATGGTAGCTGAGGCAGGAAGATCATAGCTCAAGGTCAGCCTGGCCAAAGAAGTGGTGGGTAAAAATTAAAGTTGACTGGAAAATTAGAGATGTAGCTCAGTAGTAGAATGCTTCTTAACATGCATAAGATCCGGGCGTTAATTCCCAACACAACAAAAGAATAAATAAAATTGACTGGAGTGATTGAAGTGACCTGTTTTGTGTCTCTCTTTTTCTCTCCTTGACTTGTAAGCTCTGTGGAGTCCATAGCAGTCCTAGCACTGTGCACAGTGGCCACCCAGAAAAGTCTGTTTTGTTTTGTTTGGTTTGGTGGTCCTGAGATTTGAACCCGGAACCATTGCCCTTAACTACATCCCCAGCCCTTTTAAAAATTTTTTAGATAGGGTCTCAGGAAGTCACTAAATTTATCCAGGACGGGCTAGAACTTGGAATCTTCCTGCCTCGGTCTCAGAATGCTGGAGTTACAGGCCTGTACCATCACCCTCAGCTCAACAGCCTGTGCCTTTTTTTTTTTCTTCTGAGACAGGGTCTCACTCCGTAATCTGGCTGGTCTTGAACTCACTATGGAGCCCAGGCTGGCCTTGGACTCATGGCAATCCTCCTGCCTCAGCTTCCCAAGTGCTGGGATTATAGGTGTGTGCCACCGCGCCCAGCTTATGTGGTGCTGGGGAATCGAACTCGGGTACTTAGCACTTGATTTAGTGCTTGCTAGACAAGGGCTTTAACCACTGAGCCATTCCTCCAGCCCTTTTTTTTTTCTTTTTTTCTGAGACAGGGCCTCACTCCATAGTCCAGGCTGGTCCTGAACTCACTGTGTAGGCCAGGCTGGCACGGAACTCAAGGCAATCCTCCTGCCTCAGCCTCCCTCGTGCTGGGATTACAGGTGTGTGCCACCGCGCCTGGCTTCAGCCTGTGATCTTTCGCCTTTCTCTTTAGAGGACGATGGCCTTTCTTGGAGAGATTACCTTGTCTTGTCGCCTTCTGGTGACAGCCTGACACTGAAACACGTCTGGGGCTTTTGCACATACCTTGGGCTTCTCCTGAGACCCAGGAGCAGGGAAGCTACAGAAGGACAGCCCTGGCTCTGTGGCTGGTGCCCAGGTGTTCCCAAGGCTTGGCCAGGCAGCCCCATGGGAGCCCAGGATGTCCTGAGTAGCTGCCTAGCAGTCCAGGCCAGCAGGCTGTCCCCAGCCCCAGTCTTACCACCTGCCGCCAGCTGCATGCTCACGCCCCTGTGCTACCCCTGCCCCAGGGGAGTCTCCCAGCCTCTCTGGGGTGTGCAGTGGTGCACGCGTCCTTGAGGTCATCTGTGTCCGCTGCGGGGCCTGTGCAAGGCGGAGAGTGGGCGTGCGTGGATCCGAGGTGGTGTCCACCTCTGTCAGTGTGTGCAGAGACCCCGTCTCCCAGTCCTTCCTCTTTGCGGTGCCGGGATCGTGCCCAGCGTGGTGGCTCAACCCCATCCTTCCTGTTATTCATTGATAGTCTTGCTGTGTAGCCCAGACTGCCTCAGCCTCCCTAGTCGCTGCGGGGAGAGGTGCACACCTTCCCTGGCTAGCCTCCTTTCCCGGCTCCCTGCTTACCCAGCACTGCAGGCGCAGGCAGCCCTGTGTTCCTCCTGTCCCGGTCGCGGTCTAGCACTAATGCTGGTGCTGAGCCACGTCCGAGCCTGGAGCTGCTTCTTCGTGGCAGGAGACTTTCCCCTTGTCTGTGCTCCCCTACCTTCCTCCGGGTCTCCCCGGCATAGCTGCCTGTGACAGCATGTGTATGCATAGCTGTGCCACTGTTGAGACACAGTCTGTCCCCCTTCATCCTTGTCGCTCCTGTGCGTGGTTCTTTCTTTGTGGTGCTGGAGACAGATCCACCTCCCTCACTCTGAGCTGCCCTTCCAGCCCATTTCTTTGCTTGTCTGCTTGTGTTTTTGAGACAGTGTGTCCCTCTGTAGCCCAGGCTGGTCCTGAACTCATGGCAATCCTCCTGCTTCAACCTCCTTAGTGCTGGGATTACAGACAGGTGTGTGCTACCATGCTCAACTCATTTTTAGGTAGCGCTAGGGGACCAAACCCAGGGCCCAAACATGCCAATCACTGAGCTAGGTCCCCAGCCCTGCTACTGTGGTTATTTGTGTTATGGTCGCCTCAGTATCAGGTAAGATCTCTGGGGCCAGAGACCATTTCCTCTGCTCCGACCCCTCCCGATGCACCCAGGGCTCACAGGAAGCACTCGGGGCTCTGCTCACGCTGAATGAGTGAGACAACAGCTGGGCGAGAGCCTCAGCCTAATCCCAGAGTTGGCACACATTGCAGGGCAGCCGGGCCCGCCTGGCCTCGCCCTCTGGGCCTTGCCAGCCTGGAGTAGCCAGCACCCAGCTGCAGAAGGGGGGCCCTCAACCCCTGTGCTCTCACGCCTCAGAACTGAAGGAATGAGCTGCTCTGAGGTGCCCTGGCCACTTTTCTGCCAGCTGGGGACAGAATGGGAGCTGGATGGGACAAGAGGGCACCATAGTGCCACATACCATCCTTTGTTTTTTTTTCTTGTGTAAAATGTATTTTATATATAGCATACACATATATGTGTATACATGGGAGATTAGATAATAGGTATCTGTACACTGTAAAAAGTAACATAACTTAGCCAGGCTGGGTGTGCCACCGGCTGGTATCCCAGCACTCTGGGAGGCTGAGGCAGGAGAACAGGAAGTTTGAGTCCAGCCTGGGCCACTTAGTGACTTGGTGAGATTCTCTGTCTTAAAACCAAAAGTAAAAATGGGCCAAGGATGTAACTTGGCGTGAAGGCCCTGGGCTTGGTCCCAGGACCACAAAAATCAATAAATAAAAATAAAATAAACTCATTTGTGCAAGCAAGCAGAACTGTACAGTTTGTTCCGTCTTGGCTTGGTTTTGTTATAGTAAGCACTCCATCATGTGGAAATATTGCGATTTGACTTTTGTTCTACTGCAGATGGCCGTTGGGTGGTTTCTGACGGGGCCACTCCCGAATGTTCCTGTAGGCCGGTCCTGGTACTCTGCGTGAGTGAGCAGCTCTGCAGGCGCCTTCCAGGAATGGGATTTCTCTGTTGTAAGGTACATAGTTTATCAACTTAGTGATGAAGGTAAGAATGGTTTTTCAAAGTAATCATGTGTGTATATTTTTAAGATTGGTGCCACCAGCAATGACCGAGTGCAGAGGTGACATGTCAGCCCCAGAGGTGACCTCATGGGCTAATGAGGAATGTGGGCCATTGCTTCCAGGTCCACGTGCTGACATTCAACACAGCTTTATAGACAAGCTGTAAGAACCGGGCTCTGAGCTGGATCTGGCGGCGCAGGGCTGTAGTGCCAGGGGACGGGCAAGGCAAGAAGATCCTGAATTCAAGCCCAGTCTGGATGACTTAGCAATGTAGCCAGACCCCGTCTCAAAATCAAAAATAAGAAATGGGTTGGGGACGTTAGCTAGGAGTGGGGATGCCTGCCTCTAATCCCAGTGCTTGGGAGTCTGAGGCAGGAGGATTGCCATGAGTTCAAGGCCAGCCTGAGCTACTTAATTAAGTAAGGACCAGCCTGGACTACAGAACGAAGCTTCATCTCAAAAAAAAAAAAAATCAATAAATAGTTGAAAGAGTTGAGTACCTGTTATGCTAAGATAGTTTTCTTTCACTCAAGAATGTACTGAATACAATTTTTTTCTTTTTCTTTTTTTTCTTTTGCATGTATGGTACTGGGGATGGAGCCCAGCACCCTCACATTGAGCTATATCCCCAGCCCATTTTGTAGTTTTGATTCGGAGACACAGTCATACTAAGCTACCAGGTGGCTAAGGCTGGGCTTGAACTTGGGATCCTTCTACCTTCCAGGGTGTTGGGTTACAGGTCTGTGCTCCAGGGACCCTCTCAGATGCTGGTTATACTGTGAAATCGTGCAGGGCTGGCCTGCAGCTGATAGTGGAGTTCACGGGAAAGAGACAGATACGAAGTAGCTACCATGTGTGGCAGACCCAGGCAGGAGAAAGGAACCCACCCAGGACGCGTGAGGAGGGGGAGAGGACGCCGCAGAGGGGTGCTAGCAGAAAGGGAGGGGCGCTCAGGGTGAAGGGCTGGGAGGACCAGCGGGCACAGGGACCACCCGGGTGAAGAGTCGGTGGAAATGTGGCGAGAAGACGCATGGCAGAGAAATGGTGCTGAGCGGGAAGGGACGGGCAGCAGGACGGGCGGAGCCATGGCTGCCTTGCCAAACCTGGTTGTTGTTGGTGGTGGTTTTGATACTGAAAATGGAGCCTAGGGCCTTAACACAGCCACATTCCCAGCCCACTCTTATTTTTTATTTTTTGATTTGGAGATGGTTCTCACTAAAGTCACTAGGAACAGGACCCCATCCTGAGCTCGCGGTCCTCTTGGCTGCCTCCCCAGCTGGCCCTGCGGCAGCAGCTTCTTCTCCTATGTTTCTCTCTCTTCTCTATTTTTTGTGTCTTTTTTTTTTTTCAGACAGGGTTTCACACTGCAGTCTAAGCTGGTCCTGAACTCGCTGTGTAACCCAGGCTGGCCACGCAGTCCTACCTCAGCCTCCCAAGTGCTAGGCCAGCACTCTGACTGCTGTGCTATTCCTTCAGCCTCCTCCACTGGAAATGGGGGTCTCACTATGCTGCCCAGGCTTAGACCATCCTCCTGCCTCAGCCTCCCACGTAGCTGAGATGGCAGGCTTGTGACACCATACCCAGCTAAAACTCTTTCTTAGAGGTGCTGGGAGCCACTGAAGGATTAAGGTGGGAGTTTGACAGTTTCCTTCAGCATAGAGAATGGAGTGAGGGAAGCTGGCTGATTGTTGTAGATCCAAGAAATTGAGGAGGTACCAGGCTAGCCTCTGTCAGGGCCGGGGGAGAGTGGTGGGTGCAGGAGAGGCCAGATCCCAGACTAGCAACTTGCTAGAAGAAGGGGTGGGGCTCTTGGCAAGTGGAGAGCAAGCCTCTCACCTGCTGGCAGGGGACAGGGCCAGGGTAAGAGTGTGAAAAACAAGTGGGCATGTAGCGAGAGTCATAAGCAAAATGTATGCACTCAAGAAACCCTCTCCTAAGTATCTCCAATTACATCGACCTAGTAGTAAGCACATTGCTTAGTGAATGAATTGCCAAAACAAAGTTCTTAAAGATTCAAAAGTAGGGGGCTGGAGGAATGGCACAGTGGTTGAAGTGCTTGACTAGCAAGCATAGGGCCCTGAGTTCAATTCCCCAGCACCACATAAGCTGGGTGTGGCTATGCATGCCTGTAATCCCAGCACTCAGGAGGATGAGGCAGGAGGACTGCCCTGAGTCCAAGGCCAGCCTGGACTACACAGTGAGTTCAGGACCAGCCTGGGCTACAGAGTGAGACCCTGTCTCAAAATAAATGAATAATAAATAAACATTTAAAAAAGACTCAAAGATAGTTTTATCATGGAAGTGGGAAAACGGTGGAAGGACACACACTTTTGTTTTGCTCTCATTTTGGGAGGGGAGGAAAGATTTATTGTAGTTTACGGTTTCAGAAGATCACAGTTCATTCATTCACAGGTGGGCAGCTAGAAAACGGTGGAAGCACATGGAGGGGCCGGAGTGGTGGCAAGGCAGAGCCGGAGCTCCAGCGGCAGAGAGCCTCAGGACATGGTGGTACAGAGAGAGACTGGGAGGGACAGGAAGGGCAGGAGCAGCACGCCCCCTCCAGGTCAAGCCCAAGCACCGCCCCTCCCAGCCAGGCCCCACCTCCCAACCCTACACAGTATCCACAGGAACAATGGAGGCTTTTGGGGACACTCCAGATCCAAACCAAGACCACCCCTGGTGCCCAAAAGATTCACAGCCCCCTCTTATACAAAATGTATTTAGTCCCTTTTCAAAAATTGCCCAAGTCCCACTAGTTTCAGCACTGCTAGAAAGCCGAAGTTCAAAGTCTCCTCTGAGACGCAAGGCTGACTCTCAGCCATGGGCTCCTGTTAAACCCAAGAGTTTAGCACTTCCCACATAACAAGTCACAGGGTAAACATTCCCATTCCAAAAGGGAGGAATAGGAGGATAAAAGGCAAGAGGACCAAAACAATTCCTAAACTGAGCAGGACAAAGATTAGTTCTGTAGTCCCACGTCCAGCACTGGGGTAAACTGCGCAAGGTGGGAACTCCAATGGCATTCCGTGGCCCCACCCCTGCAGCATCCCTGACCGCTGCAACCGCCATCTTTTGCGCTTTGGGCTGAATCTGCTGTCGGCCTGCAGCTTTCTTGAGCAGATGATCCAAGTTCCTCCCTCCTCCAAACTCCTGGGCTCTCCACTGCACCTTAGGCTTCTCCTTCACAGCCTCACACCCCGCCCTCCCAGGGCACCCTGCCTGGCCGCCAAGGCCTTCATCTGACATCTAGGGGAAAGCCCCCAGGTAAGCACTGTGCAAGTCTGTAAAGCCAGGACTGGGCTGGAGGAATGACTTAGAGGTGAAAGGACTTGCCTAGCAGGTGCTAAGTACCTGAGTTTGGTTCCCCAGCACCTCATAAGCTGGGTGTGGCAGTGCAAGCCTATAATGCCAGCACTTGGGAGGCTGAGACAGGAGGATTGCAGTGAGTCTGAGCCCAGCTTGTTTTGCTCTTTATTTCTTTGTTTTAAATAAGTCTAAGCCCTTTGGCTGGCAATGTAGATCTGTAGTAGAGCATCTGCCAGCACATGCCAAGGCCCAAGGTTCAAGCCTCAGTCTTGGGGGAAAAAAAGCCTCTTAAAGCTATGATATTTTTAAAACTCACACACATAAAGCATATACAAAAAATTTAACAGGATGGGGGCATAGCTCAGCGGTTTAGAGCACCTGCCTAGCAAGCACAAGGCCTGCATTCAATTCCCCCAGCAACCACATAAGCTGAGCATGGTGGTGCATGCCTGTAATTCTGGCACTTGGGAGGCTGAAGCAGGATTTCTATGAATTCGAGGCCAGTCTGGACTACATAGTGAGTTCAGTACCAGCCTGGACTACAGAAAGAGACCCTGTCTCAAAAATAATAATAGTAATAATAATATTACTGGTCTTTGTTCTGATTTTATATCTTTGTACTTTTTAATTGTTGGAAGTGATCCTTTTTGCATAAAATTGTCGCGACAAAAGACATCCTCTTCTAATTCCCTTTAATACTTTCATTAAATAAAATCAAATGCCGTTGATCCCAAATTTTAGAGCTAGAAGCCGCGCATCCAAAGAGCACAGTCATACTCTGGTTTCTCTTCACATCATAGAAATCTTTCGACTTTTTTCAGATCACAGTTGACCTAGGCAGAGAACAGAGGGTGCCTCTCGGCTGCGACACCGCAGGTGGCCCGCAGGGGTCAGGCGAGCTCCACGCGGCGCGCAAGCAGCTCGCGGAGCCCCGGGGCAGGAATCCGGGGCAGGGACCGGGCAGGGACCAGCAGGACCTGCCCTCCGCTGCGGATCGCGTCCACGCGCCCTCCTCACCCGCGCGACCGCGTTACTGTTGCTCAGCTCCGCGTGGCGTGTGGCAGCGCTCGCGGTCGCCCGGTCGTCCCTGTCCCGCCCGGGCTTGGGAGACCTCGAGGGCAGCTGGCCTTCCTAGGTCTTCCTAGGAGCCCCAGTCATCAGGGGCTGAGTGTGAAAGGATCCTGACGTGGGTACCTAGGTCAGGGACTGCCAACCCCGGGGAGGGTAAGAGTCAGGACGTGGGCCCCTGGGAGAACCCAGCCAGGACCGACAGGGGTTATTTTATTTTCGGACAGAGTCTCATTCTGTACCCAGGCTGGTCCTGAGCTCACTGCGTGGCCCAGGCTGCTGGAGAATTCTCGCCAAACCGCCTGCCTCAACCTCCCGAGGGCTGGGATCACAATCGTGTCAACCACGGCCTGTTTGTGCGGTGCTGGGGAACCAAACTCAGGGCCTTGTAGTTGCTAGGCGAACACTAACCACCGAGCCGCCGCTGGCCCAGAGGGGTTGTTGCAGAAGGCTGCTGTGCCCTCGTGTTCCCCTCTGGAGATCTGATTAAGTCCGGGCCAGCGTCCAGATCTGTGTTTTATAGGCTGCTGGTTTCTTTGTGTCTTTTTTTTCTGCCAAGCATCACGCCCAGGGCCATCACTTCCCTAGCCCATTTTTATTTTAACTTTAAAACAGTCTCACTACGTCACCCGGCTGGGCTTGATCTCGTCACCCCCTGCCGCAGCCTCCGAAGAGTGCAGGGATTATAGGCCCGCGCCCACCGCCCAGGGCAGCGTGCAGAGTTCCCACGGGCGGGGCGGCCAGACCACACTCCAGCACGCCGCTGTTTCCGGTTGCCTTCGGGTCACGGAAAGGAGTGGAGTCACGGGCAGCTAGGGGAGAGGAGGGGTGGGGCCACCTCGGGGCAACCACACCAGAGCCGCCCCTCCCTTCCCCTAGGAATCAGGCCACACAGTTCATTTTTGTTGTTTTATTATTTTGAGACAGGGTCTCATCCTGTAGCCCAGGCTGGCCTTGGACTCATGGCAGTCCTCCTGCCTCAGCTTCCTGAGTGCTGGGATTATAGGCGTGAGCCACCACACCGGCTTACATGGTACTGGGGTTCGAAATCAGGTACTCTGCACTTGATGTCGGGCTTGCTAGGCAAGCCCTTTAACCGCCGAGCCATTCCTCCAGCCCCTGCCGTTTTTAGTTCTTGTGAATGAATCTGGAGCAACTGCATTCTTCCTCAGTCTCTTTTCTGTTGCTACAACTGCACACCAGAGAGAGTAACTGAGGGGTGGTTAACTCCCAGTCCTGGAGGCTGAAGTCCCGGAGCCCCCAGGGCCTGCTGAGGTTCTCACACGATACAGCAGGTGCACTAATTTGGGTCTCCCTGATGTAAAGCCATCAACACCACTAGGGTTCCAGTGCCAGATACCACTAACATACGGCCTTGAGGGTTAGGGCCCTAATGTGGGACACGGCCCGAGGTGGCAGGGCTCTGGCAATGCTGACCTGGCAGCACATGACGCTGTCACTCGCATGTCATGTGATGCAGTCAGTGAGCACTGAGCCATCTTCACTTCAAGCAGTCTGAGGCAGGGTGGATCGTTAAGGGGCTGCCAGGGGTCCCAGCTGTTCTGAGACAGGCCGGGAGCCAAGAACCAGTCCCCCTTTGAGGATTTAGGGGGTACAGCCCACTGATCCCCTCAGACAACGCTCACTGAGGACGCTGTGCACTGTACCCTGGGCTGGAGTTCTCAGGATAATCCCATTTTTGCTGCTAACATTTCTGGATCCTGGCTCAAGTTCAGATCTTGAGACACACTGTTGTTGCTATTTTTTAGTACTGGTGGTAGAACTCAGGCCTTTGGACTGCGCAGTATCTCTACCCCTTTATTTTTAAATTTTGAGACACAATCTTTGCTGGGCCACGTGGTGCAGGACTATTAATCCCAGCACTCTGGCAGGCTGAGGCAGGAGGACTGCAAGTTCAAGCCTGGCCTGGGCAATTTAGCACTCAGTCTGTCTCAAAACCAAAAATAAAAATGGGCTGAAGATGTAGCTGTGTATGAAGGACTTGCATTTGATCTTCAGTACCACAAAGAGAGAAAGAAACTTAAGTTTCCTAAACTGATCCTCCTGTCTCAGCCTCCCAGAATGCTGGGATGAAAGGTATGTGCCACCACATCCAGTATGTCTTGATCTTTTAAAAAACCTCAGGGACGGTGGCAGGCATGGTAGCACACTCCTGTTGTTCCAGCTACTCAGGAGGCTGAGGCAGGGAGAGGCTACGTTCAGAGGCAGCCTGGGACACCCAGGGAGATTGTGAGCCAGCACACGGAAGTCCAGCTGTTGCTCAGGCCTCCCTTGGTCAAATCCTCAGTCCTGAAAAAGCCAGGCATGGTGGCGCATGCCGGTGAGCCAGCCCTCGGGAGGCTAAGCAGGAGGACTGCCTGGAATCTGACGCAGCCTGGCCTGCATAGTAAGTTTAGGACCAGCCTGGGTTACAGGGCAAGACCTAGTCTCCAAAAAAAAAAAAGGAAGAAAAAGAAACAAAACCAAAAACCCCCAAAACATTGGGACACCTGGGAAAGAGAGGCTCAGACCAGCTCTGCGGAAAGGCTGACCCGACCTTCCTGGGCCTGGACGGAAGAGCAGGCTGGTGGGCGGGACCAGCACCCGGAGCTGCATGGGCCAGCGCAGCACCCGCTGGAGTCCACCGCGACCAGACTGCCTCCTCTCCCAGCACCAGCTGAGGAACAGATGTGGCTGCCTCGTGGTATGCTTATTACCAATGGCAGCGGCTCGGTGCCGCTTTAACAAACCAGCAGCGTGGTATCTAGGGAAATGTGTGTAGGCGGCCTCGGCTAGAGCCGAACCAGCACCCTGGGCCTGTTTGCATCGGGCCTGCACCTGCTGCCCTGTCGCCCAGCCAGCTGTGGAAAGTCACAGAACCAGGTTGGGCAGCTGGCTCGGAGGGGCTGTCACAGGGTCAGCCTGAGTCCATCCTCCGGAAGCACGTCACCCTCTGCCCCACCATGGGCCCTGGGACACAGATGTTCCCAACCCGCCAGGAGGGGACAGGCTTTGAGATGCAGGCAAAAAGGGCAACATTTCAGCTTTTTCCTCCCTAAGAAAGAGACCAGCAAGTGTGAGTGGAGAGATAGCACTCCCATGCACGTGTGCGGACACCCGAAAGACAGGGTGGGCACCTACATGGCCGCAGGTGCCACCCCACAAGGTTCTAAAGTTGAAAAAACCAGAAGCCAGGCCCAGAGGTATAGGCCTACAATCCTAGCACTCTGGGAGGCTGAGGCAGGAGGATCACAAGTTTGACCCTAGCCTGAGCAGTTTAGCTAATCCGGGGGTGGGGTTCAGGGTAAACGCCCTGGGCTGCTCCACCCCCAGGCTTTTCTCTCTCTCACACACACACTAAGCAGAAGGGCAAGGGTGCAGAGCTGCAAGAGTTTTACCCCCCCTCCCCCCAGCAACATCATGCTTCCTGCTGGGCCATTTTAGGCTGGCCTGGCTGGCTGGCCCGGCTGGCTGGCCCCGCTGGCTGGCCTGGCTGCGAGGCTGGCAGCATTTGGCATCCAGGGCAGAGACCCTGCCCTCTGCAGAGGTGGGCAGCTGAGGGGCAGAGTTGGCCTTGGGCATGGAAGAAGGCCGTGCCTCTGCTTCCCAACCAAGGCCTTGGCGTGCCGGGACAAGGGACCTACAGGGCTCGGGGCTAGTGGAAATCCGCGTTGAAGGCCCTGCCGATGACCAGCCGCCTCACTTCACTGGTCCCTGCCCCGATCTCATACAGCTTGGCATCGCGGAGAAAACGGCCCATGGGGAAGTCGTTGATGTAGCCGTTGCCACCTGGAACCAGAGTTTGGACAGAGAAGAAAGAACCACAGAAGTGATGGGCAGAGGGCAAAGCGCGGGCAGTGTGGGGCAAGTGCTGCCGCCCTCGGGGTCTGCAGAAACTGGCTCGGGGACACTATGGACACAGCACAGTGGACGCTCGAGTCCATGTAAAATGACAGTGCTTGCTCATACCTCCCTCACTTGTCCTCCCAGATGCTTGATGTCCTCTCTAGATTATTATTCTATTTTGTTCTATTTTAGAGAAAGGGTCTCTCTCTGTAGCCCAGGCTGGTCCTGAACTATGTAGTCCAGACTGGCCTTGGACTCACAGCAATCCCTCTGCCTCAGCCTCTTGAGTACTGGGATTACAGGTGTGTGCCAGCACACCCAGCTAATCTTTACATGGAGCTAGGCAACTGAACCCAAGGCCCTACACGTGCAGGGCAGGTGCTCTAACCACTCAGCTATGACTCTAGTACTTATTTATATATTTTGCAGTACTAGGGATCCAACCACTGGCTTTCACACACATCTGCAGCCTATTGCTTTAGCTTTAATTCTGAGACCAGGGCCAGGGCTGTAGCTCTGCGGCTAACATGCTCACTTAGGAAGTAAAAGGCTCTGAGTTCAACTCCCCAGCATCACAAAAGCTAGGTGTGGTGGTACATGCCTGTAATCCTAGCACTCAGGAGGCTGAGGCAGGAGGACTGCCCTGAGTCCACGGCCAGTCTCCCAGAGTGCTGGGATTCCAGGTGTATGACCCACCAGTCACTTACTGAAATAGATGTACTGTTTAGGGAATGATGACAAGAAAAGGAAGCTGTGCTAAGCACAGATGTAGCTTTTCCTGAGTGTTTCTGTCTGACTTGGCTGACTTACGGACGGAGAACCCCTGGCTCAAGGGCAGATTGCAGAGAAACTTCATGTATGGGTGGAGGGTTGGAGTAAAGAGAGGCAGCAGCGGGTAGTGAGCAGGAGGGGCCTGGTGTGCCCCTTGCTGTGGGTCAGGGGGAGGGTCTGAAGCTGGCGCTAGGAGGCCACCCAGAGTACCATGGACACTGGGAGCACATGGACAAGACCATTGGCAGGGTCTTACCAACTTGCTAAATTACCCAGGCTGGGCTTGAACTTGTAATCCTCCTGCCTCAGCCTCTCAGACCGCTGGAATTACAGGCCTGTGCCACCAGGTTCGGTTTAGATGTGGCTAGCTTAAGCACAGAGTGAGGAATTTGCCAACAGCCACAGGAGCAGGGAGTGGGGACACTCACCGAAACACTGGATGCCATCCAGGGCCACCTGTGTGGCGCACTCTGCTGAGTAAAGAATGACCCCAGCACAGTCCTGTGGGAGGAGCTCGGGTCAGCGGGGGCCTGCCAGGGTGTGGGAGCCAGTGCTAGAGGATGTGCTGCCCAGCCTGCAGCCCCCAGAACTGGCACTCACCTTGGCAGTGCAGTGGCCCTCATCGCAGGCCTTGGCGACGTTGTAGACATACTGCCGACTCGCCATGAGACGGGTATACATGTCCGCCATCTTTCCCTGCATCAACTGGGCACATAGAGAGGCCACAAGTCAACAGGCTGGGAGGCTCATCCTAGTCACCAACAGCTAGGGTAGGACCAGGGCAACGAGACAGCCAGGAAGGAGGTAGCGAGAGCAGAGTAGGGATGGGACTGCCTAGGACAGCGGAGGCGAGCAGACCTGGGGGACGAGGCCTGGGGACACTGTGCACCCAGGTGGCCCCGGCTGTGCCTGAGGGCATTTGCCACACCTCACGTTACGTTACAGCAGCTCCTGTGAACCAGTAGGTCGGGTTAGGAATGCCTTCCCCACCTCTCCCAGGCTGCACACTTCACCCTCCACCCTCCCAATGTCTAGTTCCTGCACCTCAGATAGAAACCAATGGGACAATAGGACACTGGGGAGGCCCTGCCTGCAGACCTGAGGGCCGCTACCCCTAGAGCTCATCCTGTTCCAGTAAATGGCTCCGGGCACGCTCCGCTTCCTCATTTGTTACACAGAAGGTTCAGCCACCGAAAGAGGCTTTTAAGCTGGTGTGGTGGCACAGCCTGGAAATCCTTAGCACTCTGGGAGGCTGAGGCAAGAGGATTGCAAATTCAAGCCCAGCCGGGGCAATTTAGTGAGACTCTGTCCCAGAATCAAAAGTAAAAATGGGGATGTAGCTCAATGCAAAGAGTCTATGTTCAATCCCCAATATCTCCACCACTACTACCAAAAAAGAAAAAACAAAAAGAGGACTTTTTTTGAGACAGGGTCTTACTCTGTAGTCCAGGCCATGTCTGAACTCCCTACGTAGCCCAGGCTGCTCTTGAACACAGACAGCAATCCCCCTGCCTCAGCCTCCCAAGTACAGGCGTGTGCCACCATAGCCGGCTTATGTCATGCTGTGGCATCAAACTTGGGGCCTTGATATCAGGCAGGCGCTCTAACGCTGTCCTAGTCCTCTAGCCCTGGTAGGATTTGTTAATGAAGTATGCCACACACCTGGAAGTGGCCGATCTTCTGGCCAAAGGCTTCCCTCGTGTGCAGGTAGGGGACGGTGTGGTCCAGGACGGCCTGCATCAGCCTGCCGGAAAGAAGCCTGTGAAGCCTTGGCGGCGCTGTCCTACCGCCACCATGCTAGGTAAGATGCCACAGGGAAAGGTGGCGGGAAAGCTCTTCAGGACAAGGACTCGGGAGCAGGAGCCTGACGGGCTCATGGCCGGGCTCTCTGGGCACTGGCTGCCTGCCCTCGTGCCCCTTCCGGTGAGGCAGGACACAGAAACAGGGCCCCCGCTAGAGCCGAGGGCAGAGCTGGCCAGGGCCTCTTGTCTGCAGGCCTCTGTCACATTACCACATTTCCCTTCTGTGTGAGGAAATGAATCGTAGGAAAAATTGCTTCTCTGCCTTTCGGTGTTGTAGGAAGAGCATTTCTTCCCCTCCTGGGAAATGCTTGGCCAGGAGGCGCTGAAGAAGGCCGCGGGACCTCATGTTGCAGGAGCTGCACAACCCCAGGGGATGCACCCTCCCTTCCCACAGGCTGCCCCTTCCTGCAGGACGCCTTAGCTTACCCAAGGGGCCCTCCGGCCAGCACCAGGCGCTCCAGGTCCAGCCCACTCATCAGCACATAGACGCCTTTGCCCTCCTGGCCCAGGACGTTGGCAGCTGCCGACATAAATGCTGGTCAGAGGAAAGGCGCTGGCCAGGGTGCCTCAGTTTGTTGCTGGGGATCAGCCCAGGACCTTCACATTGAGTTACATCTTCAGCCTATTTACATTTTATTTTGGGACAGGTTCTTAGTAAGTTGCCCAAGCTAGACTTGAACTTGTGATCCCTCTGCCTCAGCCTCCCAGGGTTTTGAGATTACAGCTTAAGCTACTGGGTCTAGTACCAGGCCATTTTAATTTTTTTTTTTTTTAATTTTGAGACAAGGTTTTGCTAAGTTACTAAGTTGCCCAGACTGGGCTTGAATTTATGACCTCTTGCCTCAGCCTCCAGGAATAATGGGTGTAACACCACCACATCTGGCTGCTTCTTTACTTTTATAGAAGGTCTTAGGTTTTTATTATTTTATTTTATTTTATTTTTGAGACAGGGTCTTGCTCTGTAGCTCAGGCTGGTCCTGAACTCACTATGTTGCCCAGACTGGCCTTGGACTCATGGCAGTCCTCCTGTCTCAGCCTTCTGAGTGCTGGGATTACAGGCATGCGCCACCACACCCAGCTTATGTGGTTCTGGGGAACTGAACTCAGGTACTTAGCACTTGACTTAGTGCTGAGCCACTCCTCCAGCACCTAAAAAGTACTAGGTTTAGCCAGGTGTGGTTGTGCAGGACTATAATCGCAGCACCCTGGGAGGCTGAGGCAGGAGGATCACAAGTTTGAGCCTTGTCTGGGCAACTTAGCAACTTGGCAAGAACTGCTTCAAAATAAGAATACATGTATGAAGAGCTGGGATAGGTCAGCATGAAGGCCCCGCCTACCCTCGGCACTGCGAACAGCGCTGGGCTAGGCAGCCTGGTACTCATCTAGGGTACTTAGTGAGAGGAAAAGCCTCATTCTGCCACTGGCACTCTGAAGTGGCACTCCCAGGACCCCACACCACCACCCACAGGTCATTAGTTCTGCTGTCCTCCCTAGACCCCAGGTGGGAAAGGAGAAAAGCTACTTGGTCTAGAAGTCATCTCATTCCTCTCTGGCTCTTCTCTCTCTCTCTCTCTCTCTCTTCTCTTTCTTTCTCTCTGTCTCTCTCTCTCTGTAGTACTAGGAACTGAACACAGGGTTTTCTCTGAGCTACAACCCCAGCCGCTTTTTAAAAATTCTTTATTTGAGATAGGGTCTTGCTAAGTTGTCCAGGCTGGGCTGGAATTTGTGATCCTCCAGCCTCAGTTCCCAGAAGGCTGCCACCAGAAATGAGCCATTCAGTGGGAGTAACAGAAGCAGCCGGCACCTGTCCTGCTAGTAATCTAGGACAATGGAGGACCTTGAGGGCTGGGCAGTAAATGCAGTACAGAAATCTGACCCCTCTGACCTGACTTTAATGCTAGTTGGATTCTGACCATTTCATGAAGATCTGCCAGATGCCTTCCAAGATGCTCCCTTCCCCATGGCACTCTGATCTGGGCTGGAGATCCAGGGGGATGGGGTGGCCCATAGCTGAGGCACAGAGTCTTCTTTCTTGGTGAGCAAAGTGGTGCCTTTGGTCCCTAGTACACGATGGGTGTGCTAGTTTTCCCACAGTGGGAGCTAGGTGGTTGCCAGTCTCAGCTTGCACTCAGGAGGAAAAATCCTCCTACTTAACATCAAATTGCTTCCCCGGCACTGAGACGATTCAATTCAGATGGCTTTTAAAGTATCATAGCCAGGCTCAGTGGCACAAGCCTCTAACACTAGCACTTTGGGAGGCTGAGGCAGGAGGATTGCAAGTTTTAGGCCAGACTGGGCAACTTAGTGAGACCCCGTCTCAAAAATGGGCTGGGAATATAGCTCACTGCAACAGCTTTGGCCTTGATCTCCAGCATGAAGGAAAAAAAAAAAAAAAAAAAAGAAGGCAACATGAATGTATAGCAGACATAGGCTCTCTGGGCACAGGTACAGGAAGTGTGGAGAACATGAGCAGGTAGAGGCGGGTCTGACCTTATGCTCCAAGCTACTGGAATAAAACCCAGGCAGCAAGTGTTACCCGCAGAGGAAACACAGCCTTGTGTCCCTAGCCCGTCAGGTCGGCCATCCAGCTGTAGGGGCTGTGGGCAGGAAGGACCTGGACAAGGACCTGCACTCCCAGGTCCACAGCCCAGTCACCAATCAGGCAATCAAGTTTCCCGCTAAGCCATGGCTTTCCTGGCTTGTTCGTACAGGCACTCACCGGGAACCTTGCAGTCCTCGAAGACGAGCTCACAGGTGTTAGAGCCCCTCATCCCCAGCTTGTCCAGCTTCTGGGAGGTGCTGAAGCCTGCCATTCCCTATAGGGGGATAGAGAAGGCACTGGCGAGACCCCACAGGCCCACAGCAGCTGTGTCCTCCTGGCTGTTTCCCCACACCCCGTTCCACGTCTCTGCTGCTGGCTAGCCTTCTCCCCACTTCTTTCTCAGTGAAACACGCAGGATCCCCTGGCTCTCCGTGGACTTGTGCCCCTCCCGCCAGGGCCTGCCTCCTAGAACACTCCCGCCAGCCCACTCAGTCATCCTGACCCCTTCTTGTTATTCTGCCATCTGTCTCAAGTGGAGTTCTGCCAGGGATGAACTCAGCCACCTACGTGCTCTGCTGCTGGCCGATACCCAGGAGGTAACAGGTACATGTCCCTGCTCTCCCTTACCCAGACTCCCTGCCAGGGGTGATGAGGGCTTACAGGCTGTGGTACAACTGCAGCCAGGCCCTTGGCTGCCATCCCACTCAGAGGCCCTACCCACAGCACACAAGCTGGCCGCCAGGGCGGGGCTGTGCTGGCTGTGTCTAGGAAGCGTGAGGCGCTGGCTTTGGCCTTCAGTGCACTTCTCCCTTCTCTTTGCTACAGCACTTGCTCAGTTCCCTTCTTCTTCTTTTTCTTTTTCTTTTTTTTTTTTTTTTGAGACAGAGTCTTGAGCTATAGTCCAAGCACATCATTCTGAACTCACTAGATAGCTTGGGCTGGACTCAAACACATGGCAATCCTCCTGCCTCAGTCCCCTGAATGCTGGGGGTTACAGGCATGTACAATTGCCCTGTTTATGTGGTGCTGGGGAATCAAACCCAAGGCCTTGAACATATTAGGCAAGTGCTTTAACTGCTAAGCTAAACCCCCAGCCCAGTTTCCTCAGATTTTAAAAAACTCAGGGTCAGGCCTGGTGGTGCAGGCCTATAATACCAGCACTCAGGGAAGCTGAGGCAGGAGGAGCACAAGCTAGAGCCCAACCCGGGCAACTGAGCAAGATGCTGTCTCAAAATTAACAGCTGGAGAAGCACAGGTTTGAGCCCAGCTGGGACAACTGAACGACTTAATGAGAACTTGAATTAAAAAATAAAAAAGAGCAGGGGATGTAGCTGAACATGAAGGCCGTGGGTAGATCGTCAGTACCAAAAGCTAAAAAACTATTAAAGAACAAACAACAAAACTGAACTCTCAAGCTCTAATTACAACTCCTTCCCTACCTTCCTCTTGTGCTCAGCTGAGCCCCTTGAGATGGCGCCTTCGTCACCACACAATCCCTTCCATGCCACCCTGGCCCCACTGCTCAGACCCAGCTCACAGAGGACAATGTGATCACCAAACCTAATGGCCTCCTCCAGCCCTCCTGGAACCCTTTTGTGTGTCCCAGCTCTGTGGACAGCAGCACTGTGCTCGGGTACGACCCATCCTCCCTGGGCTTGACTTTGGTCACCTCCTTCCAGTCCCCTACGTCTCCTCTCTGCCTTTCCCAGCCCGGGGAAGCAGAGCACACTCCGCTGATCAGCTGTCAGCTGGAGCAGAAGCACAGGCCGAGAATCCCAGCACTCTGGAGGCCGAGGCAGGAAGATCACAAGTTCAAGCCCAACCTGGACAAACTTAGCAACTTAGAGAGAGCTTGTCTTAAAATCCAAACCAAAAAAAATGGACTGGGGGTGCAGCATGGTGCAAAGACCGTGTTCCATCCTTAGCACCGCGGGAAACACAGCGGGCAGTGCTGAGGATATGGCTCAGTGTGAAGGCCCTGCATTCAATTCCTGGTATTTCCTCCCTGCCCTAAAAAAGCAAAAAAAAAAAATTCAAACAAACAAAAAACAGAAATCACTGCTCAGCTGCCTGTGGTCACACTGAGGAAACAGAAGCCCCCAGGGTAACAGCTGGGACCTCACCTTCTCCACAATGAAGGCTGTGATGCCCCGAGAGGCCGGCACAGCAGCCAGGTCAGTCTTGGCGTAGACAATGAGGACATCAGCATCAGGGCCATTGGTGATCCAGAACTTGTTGCCATTCAGGACATAGTGATCACCTAAGGGCAGGACATTGGCTCCTTGCTCAGGCCAGCCTGGCCTTTTCCAGCCTGCTGGGCCCCAGAACTTTTGCTGGGTAAGAAACTACCCAGCTGAGAAACACTTCTGGAAAGCCCTGATTGTTCCACCCTCCTGCTAAGGCTTATCCTCAGCCTGTTTTGGCTCCCTCACTGAGAGTGGCCTTAGCCAGGCCTAGAAGCACAGGCCTGTAATCCCAGTACTCCAGTAAGCGGAGGCAGGAGGATCCCAAGATGAGCCCCGCTGGGGGGATGCAGCTCAGATGAAGGCCCTGGGCTCAACCCCTGCACGACACACAGCCAGCCAGCCAGCCAGCCAGACAGACACACGATGGCCTTACCTTTCTTTTCTGCTTTTAGCTTCATGGAGACAACATCAGAGCCAGCACTGGGCTCACTCATGGCCAGGGCACCAATGTACTCACCGCTGGTCAGCTGCAAGGGGAACCGCACCACACCTTGTTAGATCCTGGAAACATGTTCAGCAGCAGCTTGCTGCTATGGCCTCTTACCGAGGCCCCTGAGCGGCTCACACATCCCTCACAGAGTGAAGTGGGGCAGCTCAGGATCTCCAGGGATGATAGTGCCATTCTCCTCCCTTTCTGTGTGGTGCTGGGGATTAACCCCAGACTCCGGCATGTTAGGCAAGTTTTTCACTGCAGCTATACTTCCAGCCCTGGCATCCTGTCTCACACCAGGTTTTTAATTTCTTAAAATACACTTGGAGGGCCTACGGGAATAGCTTTGCAGATAGAGCACTTGCCTAGCAAGCACAGGACCCTGGTTCAATTCCCCAGCACCACATAAACTGGGCTTGGTGGCATACGCCTATAATCCCAGCACTTGGGAGGCTGAGGCAGGATTGCTGTGAGCTCAAGGACAGCCTGTGTTATGCAGTCAGAACCAACCTGGAATACAGAGTGGGACTCTATCTCAAAATAATTAATTAAAATATTCTTCGATAGTTATTAATGCATCACACAATTCAACAGTCTTGGCCCTATTTTCAGTTTGTTTTGATTCAAGCATTATTTTCTTGTTTGTGTGACACTTCACACAGAGCTCAGTTTCAAACTGAGCTATACCCCCCAGCCTTTTTTTTTTTAATTGGCAAGTTGCCAAGTAGGTGGTTTAATTTGAAAACAAATCATAAGGACAGAAACTTCCATATAACGAAACAGGTTCCGAAATCAGTGGCTTCCAGCCATTTTTTACTTTTGATTTTTTGATTTTTTTATACAAGTTCTTGCTAAAGTCATTAATTTGTCTAAGCTGGGGGTTGGGCTCAAACCTCTGATCCTCCTGCATCAGCCTCCTGAATGCTGCGAATACAGGTGCACACCACCAAGCCCAGTTTATCTGGCGCTGGGAAATCGAACCCACAGCCTTGTGCACGCTAGGCAAGCACTCTAACCACCGAGCTGTACCCCAGCCTCCCAGGTGCCTTTGGTTCATGGCCACACACCACGAAGAGTGAGGCTGACTGGCCCTAGTGGCTGTGTTGCTGGCAATTGCGTCGAGATTGGCATGGTTCCTGCATCGCCATTTCCTCACCTTGGGGAGGTATTTCTCCTTCTGAGCCTCATTCCCGTTGCGCACAAGCTGGTTGACACACAGGTTGGAGTGGGCACCATAGCTGAGCCCCACGGCTCCAGAAGCCCGGGATATCTCTTCCATGACCAACACGTGTTCCAGGTAGCCGAGGCCAGAGCCGCCATACTGAACTGGGAGGAGGAGGTACAGGGGCACAGAAAGGCAGCCAGGTTACGCGGGACACAGAAGGAGTCTTACATCAGCTGGCAAAGTCAAGAGGCTGTTGCCATGGGCGCTGCTTATAAATTCATAGTTGCTTCAGGTTGCCAGGCTGATTGGCTGAGCTGTGCTTCAGAGGACAGTCAGTGCCAACCCCGGCTGCACCCCAGACATCTTACATGGAGAGCAGTTGACAGCCTGAGCAGTGCTTTGCCTAAACGTGCAGAGGCAGGCGCAGGAATGGACAAATGACAGAGACCCAAAGGGCTGGGAGAGCGGAATTGCACCCTAAGCACCAATGTCAGACACAAAGCCAGGGACAACTGCAAAGACCTCAGGAAGGTGAGGTTTTTGTAGCACTGCTTTGGACCTAAAGTGGGACAGGTGAAGGTGGGAGGGCCACTGCCTGACAGAAATCAGGAAGTAGCCTGCGCAGCAGAGGGCTGATGGATGCTGGCAGGCATTTCAAAATTCCTCACAAGAAATGTTTGAACGCAAGGCAATCCTCCTGCATCAGCCTTCCATGTGCTGGGATTACAGACATGTGCCATCATGCCCAGGTGATGTGGTACTCGGGAATGAACCCAGGGCCTTACACTTGCTAGGAGAGTGCTTTAACTGCTACCCATTCCTGTAGCCTAGCTCATTTTTATTCTTGATTTTGAGACAGAGTCTCACTAAATTTCTTCTGCGGATTGGTGTCCACAGGTGCTTTCTCAGGCCCAAGAGTGAGGATGCCCTAGGCGTCCTGGGATGTGGTCCCCGCTCCACCTACTTCTCTGGGGAGTGCTGGATATTAGAAGGCACACAGGAAAGCTCTTTCTCTTCAGGGAAGAAGGTTATACTCACCCGGGGCTGTGATGCCCAATACTCCTAGGTTCCCCAGCTGTTTCCAAAACTCCTGTGGACAGAATGAAGTGGAGGGTGTTGTGAGGAGCCACATTTGGCTAGAACGGGGACCAAATTCTTCAGAGAGAGGGGGCCATTCTCAGGGGGGTTTCCGTTATAGACACAAAGAGCCTTTCTAGGCAGCTGTGCAACTCAGTCCAGCTCCCAGATGCCCCCTCTGTCGCTTTCAGACTCACTCTCAGGTCCTTGAACTCGTTGCTCCGGTCGATCTCCTGGGCCTTGGGGGTCAGGTGCTCCTGAAGGAACTTAACCATGGTGTGCCGGAGCTAGAGGAAGAGGGGTGTGCAGACGCTGCTAGAATCAGAACTTAGAGCCGTGTCTCCCCTACTGAGGACAGTCAGGGAGCTAGGACACAGGTGACCTCACCAAACATTACCAAACAACAACTAACAGGCTCACTAAAACCTGCTTCCTCAGCATAAGATGTACCTTTTCTAAGATCCTCAATGGCGAGGCTTGGTGGCTCAGGCTTGTCATCTCAGCACTTTGGGAGGCTGAGGCAGGAGCATCACAAGTTTGAGCTTAGCCTGGGAAACTCAATGAGATCTTGTCTCAAAAATAAAAATAGGGGGGCTGGAGGAATGGCTCAGTGGTCCTAACAAGCACTAAGTACCCTACTTTGATTCCCCAGCACCACATAAGCTGGGCATGGTGGCACACGCCTGTAATTCCAGCACTTGGGAGGCTGAGCCAGGAGGACTGCCGTGAGTCCAAGGTCAGCCTGGGCTCCGAAGTGAGTTCAGGACCAGCCTGGACCACAGAGTGAGACCCTGTCTCAATAAATAAATAAATAAATAAATAAAATAAGTAAAATAAAACTAGGGGTTGGAGGAATGGCTCAGTGGTTAAAGTACTTGCCTGCCAAGTGCTAAGTACCTGAGTTCAATTCCTCAGCAACACATAAACCAGGCGTGATGGTGCATGCCTGTAATCCCAGCACTCAGGAGGAATGCCCCATGAGTCGTAGGCCAGCCTGGGCTCCATAGTGAGTTCAAGACCAACCAGGGCCACAGAGCGAGACCCTGTCTCAAAAAAAATAAAATAAGATAATAAAAATAAAAAGTGGGCTAGTGATGCAACTCAGTGCAAAGGCCCTGGGCTTAATCCCCAGTACCACAAAACAAACAAAACCCATGGGCTGGAGGAATGGCTCAGCGGTTAAAGCGCTTGAGCAAGCGCTAAGCCAAGCGCTTAAGCCAAGCACTAAGTACCGGAGTTCGATTCCCCAGCACTACATAAGCTGGGCATGGTGGCGCACGCCTGCAATCCCAGCACTCGGGAGGCTGAGACAGGAGGATTGCCGTGAGTCCAAGGCCAGCCTGGGCTCTGAAGTGAATTCAGGACCAGCTTGGACCACAGAGCGAGACCCCGTCTCAAAAAAAAAAAAAAAAAAAAAACCCTCAGTCTTAAAGCTCCCCCCTCCAATTGTTTTGTCTTGTTTTTCAGGTTGTGAAGAGAACAGTTTATTGGGAAAATCGCAGAAGGGGAAAGGAAAATAAAAGGGGAAAGGAGCAGGGTAAAGCTTCTCTAGTCAGAAAGGGGGACCTGGAAATGTGGGGTGTCCCTGTTTTTTTGTTGTTTTCATTTTTGTCTTTTTTGAGACAAGGTCTCACTCTGTCAGCCAGTCTGGTCCTGAACTCACTACGTAGCCCAGGCTGGCTTTGGACTCACAACAATCCTCTTGCCTCAGCCTCCCGAGAGCTGGGGCATGGGTCACCATGCCCAGCTTTTTGTTTTGAAGACAGGATCTCGTTCTGCAGTTCTGAGTGGTCCTGAACTCACCAGGTAGCCCAGGGTGGCCTCAGACTGACGGCCATCCTTCTACATCAGTCTCCTGAGTGCATGTGCTACCATGCTCAGCTTATGAGGTGCTGGGGAATAGAACCCAAGTCCTCAAGCTTGCAAGGCAAGCACTCTAACCGCTGAGCTACACCTCCAGCCTTTTCACCTTTTTTTGGGAGGGGGGACGAGGTCTTCCTCAGGCTGGTCTCCAATGCGTGGGCTCAAGTGATCCTCCTCCCTTGCCTTCTGAATACTTAAGATGACTTCAGCTACTGCTCCCCTGACATAAACCCATCCCATGTTTTCCCATTGTATTCAGAATAAGCACAGGTGTTCAGGCTGCCTCCTACACGGAAGGGCTAGCAGCTTTCCGTCCTGACCCGCGGGGTCCAGCCACGCCCCACCGTTCGGGGCAGGTCGGGCTCTCACTGCACCAGAACTGTAGCTAACTGAGATCAACGACTGGAAAATCTTTGGAAATACAGAACTAGAATGGGACGCTCAGCCATTCCATAGACCGTCCCTGCTAACTAACTCTACACCCAGACACTCTGGGGTCTCCCGGACGCGCAGGCCCTCGCCAGTGCCCGGCCGCTCCGGCGGTGCCCGCGCCAGGTCCGAGCGCGCGCCGCGGCGGGGTGGGCACAGGCGAAGCCTTGGGGGCGGGAGAGAGGATCGCCCCCCTACCTGCTTCTGCTCCTCGCTTAGCCCGTTGAGCGCGTCGTCCACGGGTAACAGCGAGTGGGACCTCCTGGAAACGAGGCCAGCAAGGGGCGACAGCAGCGGCCGGCGCGTCCAGCTGCCCGCTCGCCGCCCGAGCAGTCGAATCGCAGTCGCCATCTCTGCCTCTGCACCAGGAGCCTGAGCGGCGACTGAGCCATCCCTTCCGACTCCACCAATCTAGGCTTCACGCGCTGTCCAATCAGCGGGTGGGTGGGTTCTCAGAGGCCAATCACCCGCGGCCGCAGGATGAAGGCGCCGCCTCACCTTCCACACAGCCAATCAGCGGTGGCCTCCCGCAGCCTGCCTCTCTGTGACCTGGCGAGTGCACGGGCCAGAGACCGAGGAGCTGCTGGCGTCCGTCGTAGTAGAAGTTTCTTGGAGTTGAAGGGAAATTGCCTTTTGAGTTGGTAACACATCTTTTTGCGCTGAAAACAGCGGCTCCTAAACTGCAGATGTCTCGGTGGAAAAGCCAAGCATTAACCCTGGGAATTAACTGCGTAAAAGCCCAGTATTTGGGAAAAAAATGAGAAAAGCAAATCGGGCAAAGTTGAGTTTGGGAAAGTAGCTCTTGCTGCACTGTGCACGCTGATGCACGGCAGTAAGAACTCCCTCATTACATAACAGGGCTTGCTGCTTTTGATTCGTGTTTTATGGTAGAGGTGTTCTGGAACAACTCCCCACAGATTACCTAATATACTTAAGAATGGCAGTTGGGACTCTTTCCCACGTGGGGGGGGGGACAGCAGGTAGGAAGAAATGGTGTTTGAAGGGAGGGAAGAGCTGAAAGAATTCAACTTCAATCCCCGTTCTCCTTTTGAACGACTTTCCTCCTCTGCCATGGGCCCCTGTCGGGAGTCACACTGCCCTGAGGCCAGGAAAGAGCCTTGGCCTTTCTGTTACAGGTGTAAGATTTTGGCCACATTTCTTGGGGTGTGGGGTGGTGTGTGTGTTGGGGCTAGAGAACGGGATCTTACTCTATAGTCCAGGATGGTCCTGAACTCACTATGTAGCTTAGGCTGGCCTGGAACTCAAGGTACTCCTCCTGCCTCAGCCTTCTGAGTGCTGGGATTACCAGAGTGTTCCACCATGCCCCTGGCTCGTGGATCTTTCACTATCTTTTATCACCTAAAATAAAAACAATACCACCCACTTCAAGGTTTTTAGGAGGTATAAAAGAATGTACATGCTTGTACTAGAGATGCAGCTCAGCAGCAGAACTAGTATGGATGAAGACCTCATTCAAAATATAGCAAAATAAAATAAAAAGAGATGACATAACTAATTATTCAGCAGATTCTGAGCACACTGTTCCAGTGCAGTGTATGTTCCTGGGTAGCAAACCCAAGGTCTTTGTGCTGAGCCATATCTCAGCCCATTTTTATTTGTTGATTTTGAGATGTAGTCTCACTAAGTGGATGAGTTGCTCAGGCTGGTTCAAACTTGGTTGTGATCCTCCTGCCTCAGCCTCCCAGAGTGCTGAGATTACAGGCCCACACCACCTAGCCCAGCTTGTCCACTGATTTTTGCAATGAATCTCCACACTGTATTAGCAGCTACTTGAGGGTTCTCACATCAATCTGGATGGAAATCTCAAGTTAGCCAAGTGCTGTACTCTTGAAATCAGTGGCTCTGGGCTTTACGTACCAATGGCTCCTCTTAGTAATTAAAGAGTTCCTGGTATTACAGCTCTTATTGATGCATCCCCTGGAGATGCCTATTCGACTCTATCAGCGCCCTGAAGCCAAGGATTGGAGGCCCCTTTGCAGCTTCCTGGCACTCTACCTGCAACATCTGATGCCTCCTTAGGACACACCACTGCTGACTTTGACCTCAACCTTCTACCTCCTTTTCCACCTCTACAGCTGGCAGGCTTGGGCTGGTGATTCAGGCCTCTGCCTTCTCTGCTGGGGGCAGTCCTGGGGTCAGCCTCAGCCTTGGCTCTGGGCCTCTGCTATCACACAGCTCCACTGCTCCTGCTAGTCTCCAGACACTTCAGGGTTAGTAACCCAAGTGTTACCAACCTCTCAACCTTAGATAAAAATCCTGATTGCCCTCCCCAGACCTTTACTGGGACAGGTGAAGCAGCCCGGGGGCAGCCTGCTGGAGGAAGCCTTCTTAAGAGGAGCAACAGGCTGCCCAGGGGCATTATCTTACATTCCTTCCTTTCCAACCCAGGCTTTTGTTCCAAGCTATTAACACATTTCTAGACTTTATTTCTTGATGGAACTGGAAATTAAGTCCAGGGCCTTCACACTGAGCTACATATATCCCCAATCCATTTTTAATTTTGTGGTAAGTTCTCACTAAGTCACTGAATTGCCCAGTCTAGGCTTAAACTGTGATCCTCCTGCCTCAGCCTCCCAGCATACTGGGATTACAGGCTGGCACCACCAGGCCTGGCTAATAACAGGTGGTCTATAGCTTTCTTCTACAATGTAATTTTTCTTTTTTGGTAGTAAAGATCAAAACCAAGGCCTCATCACATGCTAGGCAGGTGCTCTACCACTGAACTACACCCCCAAGTCCTCTTTGAAATAGTTGCTAACTTGCCCTAAAAGCCTCCTGCCTCAGTCTCTCAGTAGCTAGGATAACAGGCTCCCCCTCCTCCCACACTGTGGATATGGAGTCTGACCCAGTGCCTTTGCACTGAGCTGTATCCCCAGCTCCATTTCCTTTTTAGATAGGGTCTCACTTAATTGCCCAGGCTGGACACAAACTCGCCATCTACCTGCCTCCTGAGTACTGGAGTTAGACTTGTGCCATCAGGTGAGGCTGTTTGTGAGGGTTTTTGTTTTTGTTTTTGTTTTTTTTTTGTAGTGCTACGCTGAGGTCTCTAGGCACAAGCTCTCCCACTGGGCCATATCCTCAACCCCAAAGGGGAGAGTTTTTTGATTTGCCTTAAAGACGGTTGTATTTAAAAGTTCAGGTTGAGAAATTCAGTTTACAGAAGTGGAATGCCAGAAAAAGCACCCGGTAAAACCCAGACACTGTGTTTTGGGTTGAGAAGAGGGAATGTTCCAGAAGTTGGGGGCAAGATTATGATTTGTTTTGTGGTACTGAGTATGGAACCCAGGGCTTTCACACTCAGATTCGCTACTTTTAAAAAATTATTTTCATTTTTAATCTCACTTGGGTGCTAACTTGTCCAAGCTGGGCTGGAACTTGCCACCCTTCTGCCTCAGCATCCCTCAGTGCTGTGGTACTGGGTCAGGCTTAATTTTTGTAATCCCTATTCTGTCACTTGTGCTGAAAACCTCTACATACTGACTCTTCCCCACCACACACTCTCCCCACACCATGCCGTCCATTAATTCCAGGTGTCTGTTTCAAATTTGTTCACACATTTATGGTATTGGCCCTAGAATACTCGACTGCTGTATTTTTTAATGTCCTTGGCTCTATTTTCTTAATCTTGGGCCTCTCATCCACTTTTAAGTCCAGTGGGCAGGTTCATGTTGCTAGAACACCAGGTGGCTCTTGCCCAAGATCAGCTCAGAATGCCTACCTACACTGTTGTTTACTTGAAGTGCTTCCAACCCGAGTCAAGGTACCCTGGAGCAACAGTAGCAAGCTCACCGGGGTGCCATGGGACAGTTTAAACTTTGGTTTTCCTTTATGATACTGGGGATTAAACCGAGAGCCTCTGTACTGAGCTACATTCCCAGCTCTCCTTTTTTTCCTTTTTCTTGTTGTACTAGGGATCCATCTCAGAGCCTTCACACGGAGCTACTTCTCCAGCATATTTTATTTGAGACATGGTCTTGTTCCGTATTCTAGGCTAGTCCTGAACTTACCATGTAGCCCAGGCTGGCCTTAAACTCATGGTAATCCTCCAGTAATAGCCTCCTGAGTGCTGGGCTTATAGGCACGTGCCACCACTCAGTTTAAGTGGCACTGGGGAATCAAACACAGGGCCATGAGCTCATAGGCTAAGTGCTTTAGTCACTGAGCTATATCCTCAGCACTCCAGCACATTTTTTAGTTTTGATTTTGAGACTAGATCTCATTAAATTACTAAATTGCTCAGGCTGGGCTTGAATTTGTGTGTGATCTTCTTCCTGCCTCAGCCTCCCAGAGTGCTGAGATAATGGGCCTGAGCCTCTAGGCCTAGTTCCAGCCATCCCTTAAATAATGTTCAGTCAGGGTCTCACTAAGTGGCTAGGTTGCCCAGCCTGGGCTCGAACTTGCAAACCTTCTGACCCTCCCAAAGTGCTGGGATTATGGCCTGCACTCTCTGTGGCTATTTTAAACTTCCGAGTGTATCCATAGGATGCTGCTAGCCCTCATACACTAGCCGGAAGCAGGTCAGCATCAACACGACACTGTGCTGCCTTCCTCTGAATGCTCAACAGGAAGAGAAAGCAGTACTGTCCAATTTGACGCCAATGTTCAAGAAGTGGAACAGTCCCCGAAATACCTCATTAGTAAATAAATGTCATCATTTAAAAATTAAAAACAGGGCTGGAAGAATGGCTAAGCGGTTAAAGCACTTAGCGCTAAGTGCTAAGTACCAGAGTTTGATTCCCAGTACCATA
Organism: Ctenodactylus gundi; assembly: GCA_004027205.1. Taxonomy (NCBI): domain Eukaryota; kingdom Metazoa; phylum Chordata; class Mammalia; order Rodentia; family Ctenodactylidae; genus Ctenodactylus; species Ctenodactylus gundi. The sequence goes on from PVKB01005741.1 coordinate 80,497, forward strand.
TAAGCCTGGCGTGATGGGGCACTGCTGTAATCTCAGCTCTTGGGAGGCTGAGGCAGTATTGTTGCCATGACTCCAAGGCCAGCCTGGGCTTCATAGTGAGTTCAGGACCAGCCTGGACTACAGAGCAAGACCGTGTCTCAAAAACTACTCAAAAAATTAGAAACATAGCTGTATGGTGGTGAATACCCATCATCCCAGCAGCCTAAGGCAGGAGAATCTCAAACCCAGCCTGAGGGATGTAGCAACATAGAACCCATCCCCACAATATCTCCCAAAAAAGGCTGGAGATGGAGCTGAGTGCAGAGGCCCAGGGCTCGATCTCCAGTACCAAAAAATGAGTTAAAAAACAGTTATTCCGGCCTCAGACCAGACTATGGCCCCCAAACACTCCATGGTCTTTGTAGAGGACAAGGAACAAGAGACACGGGCAGGCAGCACAAGGCAGGGCACTGTGGGGGCGCAGGGCACCGAGGCCCAGCCCATTCATGCAGCAAGGGCCTCTGCCCTGGAGACAGGCATGTGGGCAGCCAGGCAGTCGGCAGTTCATTTCTAGGACAGTAATGAGGCCTGGCAAGTGAGGATCCCACGAATCAGTTTCTTACCCTCTTTTTCCAAGAAAGTATTACTTTTTCCCCATTTGGCAAAAATGTTTTTTTTTTTTTTTTTGAGACATTCTTGCTCTAAAGTCCAGGCTGGACCTGAACTCACTAATCAACCCAGGGTGGCCTCAAATTTATGGCACTCTTCCTGCCTCAGCCTCCCTAGTGCTGGATTGCAGGAATGCACCACCACTCCCAGCTAATTGCTATGTGGTGCTGGAGGGTCAAATCTAGGCCCTTGGAATGCTAGGCAAGTGCTCTAAAAACTAAGCTATACCCCAAGCTCCCAGAAATGCCAACTGCAAAATTTAATTAAATAATCTTTCAAAGAGGGGAAGTCCTGATAATGGGCAAAAGAAAATATTTAGCCCTTTCACCTGTAAAAATTATTTAATTAGGATTCCCTTCTTCACAGTATTTGATATGGTGCGGTGTGGGTTACGGGGCTTCGCTGGGGAGCACTGGGCAGCCTTGGTGACTCTGGAGGGTGTGCGGGGGAAATGAAGTGTGGGAAAAGACGGCTAAGGCAGGAAAAAAAAAAAAAGCTGCAAAGTCTGACTAAGAAAATCAGACTGTCACTCTGGCACACTGGAGGGGAGACTGGACCAGACACAGGACCGGCAGTGCCATCAAGCCACAGGCACAGAGGGAGAATCCGGCCACAAGGGCCAAGGCTGTGGGAGCCCGGTACCTGCTGCTACAAGCGGGGACACTCAACAATGCTGGAAGGCCAGCGCCTAGTCATAGAGCACCTAAGGAGTAGAAGCAAAGCATTCTGGGTAAATCAGGTTTTGAACTCATTATAATTATGTTCAATTGGCACATTTAGGTTAAACGGCTTTTTTAAAGACAAGGTCTGGTGCTATAGTCCAGGCTGTGCTGAGCTCACTGTGTAGTTTAGGCTTTTTTTTTTCTTTTTTTGAGACACAATCTCGCTGTGTAGTCAAGGCTGGTCCAGAGTTCACAATGTAGTCCAGGCTCTTCTTGAACTCAGGGCAATTCTCCTGAGTCTCCCAAGAGCTGGGGAACTGAACCCAGGGCCATGAGCTTGCAAGGCAAGCATTTAGCCACAGAATTACACTCCCAGGCCTTTTTTTCTTTTTCTGGTACTAAGCTTCACAGTGAGTTCAGGACCAGCCTGAGCTACAGGGCAAGACCATGTCTCAAAAACAACTCAAAAAAATTAGAAACATAGCAAAGCTCAGGACATTTACAGTAAGCTATACCCTCAACCTACCTGTCTGTCTATCTACTGACACGGTCTCGCTGTAGTCCAGGCTGGCCTAGACCATGTGACCATCCTCCTGCCTCAGCCTCCCAGATGCTGGGATTACAGGTGTGGACTACATGTGCGGCTCATTTTTTACTCTAAGACAGAGCCTTACTAACCTGCTAAACTGCCCAGTTGGGAGTCAAACTTGTATATTCTTCCTGCCTCAGCCTTTAGCATGCTGGGACTACAGAACTACACCTCCAGGCCCAGTGCTATTTCCAGTCTTCAACATGACAGTCATAATACAGAAATATTTATGTCGAAAGTACTACTTAAAAACAACAGGTGTGATTTCGATTAAGAGCTCCAAGATGTGTTATTTCAGGTAGTTGTTATTGCTGTTGATACTGTCACCCACTGAGGCAAAAACCTTCACGCAACCTGTAAGTTTGCAAGGAAATGCAGAGCCCGGGAAGAGACAGTGAGTCCCGAGTTAGAGGAGGGCAGCATGGCTTCTCGATGTCTCCCACTGGAACGAGAGGGCACCAGCTGAACTAAGGGGTTCTTCCTGCGAATCCCAGTGGGACCCCAGACCCTCCAGTGACGGATGCTTTCTTCAGTGGCATCTTGCTGTGCTGCTGCCTGGGCTTGCCATTAACTCCTGAGCTCAAGAGATCTTCTGGCCCAGCCTCCTGAGTGCCAGGACCAGAGCCATGCGCCAACAGCCCGGCACAGTCTCTCCTCTCCAGCAGTGTGTGTGGCTTGCTGCCCAGGGGTTGGTGGAGCTTCCGTGTGCCCCTCTTGTCGGCCTCCAGCACCCACTGTGAGACTCAGGAGGGCGACCCTGCTAGATGCAGAAGCTTGCCTACAGGGGAAGTGCTGTCCCAGCAATGAGCTATCCTTAATCTGACTATGGAAAGTGTGTGCATTTGGGGCATGGTGAGTCTCAGAAGATCATGGCCAAGAAGAGGGCGTGGCGTCCTCTGAGTCTGCCCCCAAGAGGGAGCCATCTGGGCACCTGTCATCTATTACATTTCTAAGAGCTGCTCCATGTCCTCTAGGGCTGCTGTGAAGTCATTCACTTGATGGCTGTACACGGTCTGCTGTTCTAGGAATCGGGCCCTTTCTTCTTCCTTCATCTTCAGCTTTACCTTTAAGGCCTATGAGGACAGCATTGCAGAAGAAAAAAGCATGCATGAAACTTGTGCGCGCTAGGAAGACAGCACCTGGACAGGACCACTATTTACCACGGGGATCGCCAGCACAGCGCAGATGGGCCTCCTGTCTCGGATTCCATCTGTGCTGCTCTGGGACCTATTCCTTTAGCTAAAGACTCTTGTCTCTACCATGCACACCCATGTGTATACCAGCAAAATTTATAACAGCCAATTCTTGGAAGAAGCCAATATGCCTAACCATAGATGACTGGATAAATACGTGGTATGTACACACAATGGAGTATTACGCTGCCATAAAGAATGGCAAGTCTGAGTCATTTGCAGGAAAACAGATGCACCTTAAGACCATTATTTGCTTAGCAAAATGAACCAGACCCAGAAAGTTAAATATCACATGGTTTCTCTAATATGAGAAAGCCAAACCATAAAAAATGTCAGAGATATGGAAGAAAGTAAGAAGATGGGCTTTGTGGTAAAGGAAAGGGAAAAGTGGGGGAGGGGTAAGAGGATGGGATATGGGGTGAAAGGGATGTGATATGTAAATTAAAACAATAATAAATTTTAAAAAATACTCTTGTATCTGAAGAGGAGCAATGAGTTCTCTATGTCCCATACAATTCCTAGACTCATCCAAGAGGCTTGAAGCAGTCGAGACCCAACAATCAGGACTTCTTGCTAACGTTTTCTACCTGAAGATAGATTTTCACAGTGTGGATTTTACATACATCTCAACTAGCAACTTGGTAATCTACAGGGTTGCCCTGCCCTGGGCGCTGGAGATGTGAACTTGTGCATTCCTGTGGTGCTGGGGACCAAATCCAGGGTCTCAGACATGCTAGGTAAGGGCTCTCCCTGTGCTACCTCTCCAGCCTTGATGTGATTATTTTTAAGTGATGCAGGAAAGGAAAAGGAAATCAATGCAGAAAAACTGGTACAGTCCAAATGAAGCCTTGGAATTTAGTTAACAATAATGTAACAACATTGGCTTCTTAGTTTTGAAAAACATACAGTAATAGTGTGAGATGTTACTATTAGGGGAACTGTATTTTCTGTAATGTCTTTGCAACTTATTTTTCTTTCTTTTTTTTTTATTTTTTAATTTTTTGAGACAGGGTCTCACTCTGTAGTCCAGGCTGGCCTAGAACTCACAGTAATTCTCCTGCTTCAGCCTCCCAAAGTGCTATGATTAGAGGCCTGTGCCACTTGGCAACTTTCTGGTAAATCTAAAATCATTTCAAAATAGTTCACTAAAAAACAAACAGAAAAATAAGAAGATGCCTGCGTAAGTCTCCGTGAAGTGGTAGAAAGGGTGCTCCCGCTGCGCAGCCCCGCTGCTCTCACCTGGAGCTCTCCCATCTGTCTCTTGGCAGTTTCATTAAACAGCTTCAGCTCATCTTTCAAAGTCTCCAGCAGCAGCTAAGAAGAAAGAGCGATACAATACAGAGCTCACCTCAGAGACGCGAGTGCACACCCACCGATCACTCGGCACACACCCAGAGTCAACCACACACAGGCTCTCCTCGGCCCTGGGGGGCTTCAGGCCACTCCACGACAAAGCGCTGCGCTGTACAGACCTTAGGAGAACACGTGCCGGCACAGGAGGGCAACTGCCTATGGCATGGGGAGTGGGCAGAGTGGAGGACCCTGCCAGGGGGACTCAGGACCCAGATTTCATGAGTACGACAGCCTGTTGGAGGTCTCAAGTATCACTGCAGCCTGCCCCGGAGGTGGGCATGAGTGTGTAAGCTTGGGGTGCAGGGCATAACTGGAGGTGGGGGTGAATATATCACAGGGCTGGCGGTAGGCCAGGAGGCCTTGAGGAGTGGGCCTGTCTCCCTGTGAGAGGGTTCAGGGGTCTTCCGGGCAGCGCTGACATGTCCACACAGAGAGGCAGCAAGAAGTGAGGAGGCCTTCCTGGCTGGTATTTTTATGGCCTAGGATGACAACTGATCTTCCAGAAGAAATCATAGCCATGGGAGACTTAAAACCAAACGTGGTATCATCCTTCTCAGGGAAGGAACACAAAGAAACTGGAAATTCAAACGTAACAGTCATGGTAATCCCAGTACTCAGGAGGCTGAGGCAGGGGGATTGCTGTGAGTCCAAGGCCAGCCTGGGCTCCATAGTGAGTTCAGGACCAGCCTGGGTCGCAGAGTGAGACCCTGTCTCAAAAAATAAAAATAAGAAAGTGTACACACACACACATGTATATGTAACAGATACAGGGCTGGACAAATGGCACAGTAGTTCAAATGCATGTCTAGCAAGCATAAGACCCTGGGTTCAATTCCCCAGCACTACATAAGCTAAGCATGGTAGCACATATCTCTAATCCCAGCACATGGGAGGCGGAGGCAGGAGGACTGACTGCCAGGAGTCCAAGGCCAGCCTCGGCTCCATAGTGAGTTCAGAACCAGCCTGAGCTACAAAGTGAGACCCTG